>QVRM01000323.1:0-45043 GCA_003439945.1 Dermanyssus gallinae | reverse complement strand
ACCGTGTGCATTTGACTACGATATGACGAGACCAATGCGAGGTTATAATTCCCAGAAACTATAATCACCGACACGAATGCTACCATACCATATTCGTGGACGCGGTGATCAAGCAGCAAAAGCAACCAGACGGAACTGTGCTCATTGTGATTCTCCCAACCAACTAAGCGACAGATTGACCCACTGAATCGCTCGCTCGCTCGTCGTATCAGGAAAGGCGGTGACGGGCTTTACGTTACGGCTTTAGGTACGCAGAACAGCCAGCCCAGTCAGAGCACTAGTTGTAGCAGTTTTAATGCTTAGATGTAGATGTTAGAGCCATAGTACCAGGTAAGAAGTGGTCGAGCCCGGCAGCGTGGTGGGGGTGCATTGTGTGCGCCTTGCGACCGGCGGAGGCACATGGACAGTGCACTAGCACATAGGGTTTAATCCCCACCGTTGCACAATTGTATTTATGGGGGTGCGAAGCTTATAAAGCAATTTCGCGAGAGAGCGATTCCGTGGACGACATGAAATGCTGGCTGAGAGACAGCCCGAAAAAGCTTTCCTAAGTAGTCATCGTCGTAGTACCAAGTACCAAGTGCTAGCAGCAGTCCGGGCCCACCCACTAGAAATAATCCAGTTGTATAGGAGGAGTTCAAAGACCTCGTTTTGCTACTCAGTGCGTCTAGCTCTCGAAGTCTGGATATGTTTGCTTCGTCCATGAATCGTCGCACCGTTCACGTCAAGATAAACTAGTAACGTCTCGGTGCTTTCAAGCGACATGGCAACGCAGTGCAGCAAAGATTCACTAGAAATGGAAGACGACGTACGTAGCGCTTACGACCGGCTGCGGCGGTTGCCGTTTTCTCATTTGTATAGTCAATTATGTTGTTCCTCTGCTGCTGCGTTGTTTTTGGTGTTGTTGTTGCTGTTGCTGTTGTTGCTGCTATTTATATTGGCGCTGTAACTGTCGTTGTTGTTGTTGTTGTTGCGCACTACAAAAAACAACACCCGCCGGAGTACAATGGGAGTTGTCCTCCCTCGAGCGTAAGGGTATACCGCTTCCGACCGTGACGAGGCACAAAAGCGGCGGAGTAGCAAACGCGGCTAGCAGGGAGGAGAGAGCAATTCGCATATGCAGACCGTCCTAGTACGCGCACGTACGTGCATGTAAATTCGCCTTTTCGCAGCTGCTCTGTCGCAGGTCTGTGCACGTGCACTCTGGATAAACCGTGGGGAGTACATGCACATGCCTGACAATTGTCGCTGGTTGGTTGTCCCGTCGACCCATCTGGTGTTGGCACTGCGGCGCAGGCCCTTCTGAGAGCAAGATGAGAGCGAGAGGCAAGGCGAGGCTCTCGCGTAGAGTCGAGATAAGTCCATTGAAACGGTTTTGCTGCTGCTCTTCTTACTCCGTTCCGTCGCCTACGATAACGGCAAAAAACCTTGCAGCTCAACGAGACCGATCGCGACACAAAGGGAGGAGACCGAGAAAGATTGAGAGTACGAACACGCCTTATGTCAGAAGACAGTTCCATCGCGACCGCCACGATGATAGGCGAAACCGCCCAACAACCGAACAAAAGCTGCGTTTTGTCACATCGCTGTAAAAAATTCTCACCCTTACAATGTCAGCGCTTAGATCTTTGGTACATGCGCATCACCTGTCTACCTTTTTGTCGATTGTTGTTAATATTGCTGCCGTCGTTGTCGTCGTCATCGTCGTCGTCGTCGTCGTCGTCGTTTTGTTTGTGATCGTTATTGATGTTGTTTCACAGCGTTCCGGCAAAATAATCGCTTTGATCTTCTAAACCTATCTATTTCCAACGTCTGCCTGCAGTTTCTTTCATTCTTATCCCGTCTACTTCGTAACAAAAAAAACAAGCGCTCGTTCTGCGCCTAGGTAGCCCACAGCCCAGCAGCTCCACCGTACGGTTCCTGTGGGGTGTCAAATAAAGACAGTACTTTCTCTGCTGATGCTCGATAATATGGCAGCCAACCTGCCAGCTGACAGGTGTCAAGAAGGGGGTTGCTGCTTTTAGAAACGCCAAATTACTGCGATGTCAAACTGTCAGCGACCGATCGACGGCATCGTCGTCGTCGTCAAATTCAACTCACGAAATCGCATTTTGGATAAAAAGCAGAGACGTGCTGCTATCGGAACAGTTCTCCGGTACAGTTAGTCTGACGCCACCATTAAAGGCTGTCTGTCATATATATATAATATATAATATAATATATATATTCGACAAAGTGGCCTCTGCCATGGTAGTCGCGGGTTTAGCCCGTCTTAACACGAAATACGCAACATTTGAAGCGATCATTGTCACAATTTGCAGTTTTTGGGATAGTGCTGTACTAAATGGAACACAAATATATATATGTGGTAACTAGAAAGTAACTTAGGGCTTAGATGTGTTTGTTAAATGTCTGCCACGCCTCTAAAAAGTATTCCATGTTTACAAAGCAGGGTGAGCAATGTGGGCGCAAATAACTGTAGAATCGCCAAGAGTAAATAATCATAAAGTGATCTTATCTGTTGTGTGTCTTTTTAAAGTCTTATATTGTTGTGCTTGCTATACGAAAGTCTTATATTGTTGTGCTTGCTATACGAAAGTCTTATATTGTTGTGCCTGCTATATAACGATCTTATATTGCTGTGCCTGCTATATGAGTTCTGTCGAAATAGACGGCCAAAAATTCCAGTTTCGGGTTTAACAAGGCCTTACTCAAATAATTACGTAAGCGAAATCAGGAACGGAAGAGTCAATTCTAGAGGCAAGCGTTGTTTTTAGCCGTTTGGCTGAGTGCGGCATCTATCTTAGGCGCCATGCAATAAGGTAATTCTTTTGAAACAATTGCGATAATACGTTCCGAGCCCACATTTGTTGTAACATTGTTTAATAATAATGGCTACTCTATTTATTATCTCTATTACCGCGAGAACACGGTATGGTGCAATTTCTTGCAACCTAACCTTTCTTCCGACTGGCAACCTAACCTATCACTCCTCACAACATTGGCGACGGCCGAACTAGCAACGAAGAGAAAAATACAAAACTTCTGCTAATTGTAGTACAACGAAAATGACAGCTATAACGACCATTGTTGCCTGCCGTGCGAACAAAGTAGATGCGAGCAATACGAACATGTGCGAAATGACATGTTCGCACTGCAGCTACTTTGCAGAGCTAACATGTCATTTCTCGAACAAACGCAATAGAATTTGCATTAGCGACGACCGAAAGCAGGTCCTTGCCCGACTGTTGAGGTCGAATACTCAAACCCCAGGCAAGATAACCGCCTATTAACGATATATATATATATATATATATATAAACTCGTGTAGCTGTGCATATGTACAAATATTTACATAAACATGTGTTCAAATGTACATATACATATTGTGATGGTACTACTTCATACATACATAATGCATACGGTATATTGTAGTCAAATAGAATTATCGAAATAAATAGGTTTGCCTTTTTTGTACGCGAAAATTCTTTATCACTCGGCGGATGAAAACGAGCGCCGAATATGCCCAGCAGCTCTACTGCTTGCTTTGCTGCAAGCCAAGTTCTCAGGGTCGCTGACACATGGGCCATTACACGTAACCGTGGCATGTTGCTATACGTTGCCTATTTCAATGCCTCTGGTGCATTTGATCAAGTTGATCACAAATTTAATCTAATAAAAATGACTGCACTCATTTCCACAATTTTTACAGTCAAGACTGCAGGCATTTATTTCCGAATGTATATTTCTCGTACTTTTTCCCAAATTGACGTATTTCACGTGTTTACGTGTGGGTTCTAATTTATAACAGAGTTGTTTTAAACATGTTGCGCTCCTTCAGAGAGTCTGGGACTAATTTGTCAAACGCGTCGCTTAACGATGCACATGCAGCGGCGATTGACTTATTGTATCGTAGTCATCTGTAGAGCGTATCGATATCAAAAGGAGCAAGCTTCAAAGCATGTAGTACGGTTTCGAATGCTCCTGATATTCGCGGCGTGACGTTGCGTACTAGTTTTTTTGGCGTAGCGAGTACCTTAGTAATACTTGCTTTTGTCACGACTCCTAATGCCCCTTGTTTTATGACTTTAGTTCTATTTTGTCCACTGTAGTAGCACTATAACCTCGCTGTGTCTCAGAACACCAGCTTACATTTCCCTTAATTAGAGGTGAACTTTATATTGTATTGAACCTGTACTGTGTCAAGACACGATAAATATAATATGCTTGGTACAATTCATATGATAGACACTTACCAGCAAAACACCAGCAGTAGTGACAGCAAAAGCAATACCTGTTTGTTCCAGGAACGAGCTACCAGGTCTATCTAGTAGGCTTCTTCCCTCACCTACTGAACGACGGGACGTAAATCAATATACATAAAGGGTGCGACAAGAGTCACTTGAGAGTTTGTTTCGAATTTTGCCGCAGTTTCGAAGTGGCGGCGCCGATGGCAAAGTGTTTGCAAACGCCGTCGTTTTACACCATTTTACCGAGGATATTTTCCGGAGAGAGGAGCTCATTGAGCTATACTATGAAGACATGTTTGTTTTAAAAACAGTTTGGAGAGTGCGTAATCTCTTAGAAAGCAGACGTTCCGTAGCCACCTCGTTCGTGCGGTCTGACGCCCCTGCACTATATTCTATATAGGAAAAATATAGACAATCCCAAAAAGTCCCGGGGTGGCCATTTTCCTGACATCGTCTTGCAGATATAACAGAGGGCAAGATACTTTCTAATAAAACTCGAATTTAGACCGTACCTAGTCTATTTTGTCTTTTATATCAACATTTTTAAACCCTCAAGGGGCTCTTGTCAATATATATATATATATATATATATATATATATATATATATATATATATATATATATATATATATATATATATATATATATATATATATATATGAAAATATACAAAGCGACATTGGAAATATAATTAAAGTCTTTATTCAAAACGACAAACTAGAGACCGGAAAACATCTACTCCACTACTTCACAAGCCGAATCACTGCCTGTTTCTAGAATTTTTGCATCTGTGACATAAGCCAATCCCTCGCTGTTTGTGCTTCGAGTTCACGCGCCTCTCCTTGAGATGTTTTTTTAAAATCTAAACTGATGGGAGCCGCAGAGCGATATGCCCAGACTGTAGGGCGGATGCTTTAGCTGCTCCCATTTGAACTTGGGCTTTTCGTGGCCCAGGAGACGTGTGGACGCGCATTATCCTGGAACAGAATCGTTCCTTCCGTGACCAGCCCAAGACATTTGCTCGTAATGAGGATGCGTTGGCTACAAAGTGCTTCACAAAATACGTCACTGTTATTGGTTTTGTCGTGCTCGCGGAATTCAATAAATATCGAATCTCGGGGATGTCTTGCGGATTTTTTTTATAGAAACAGGTAATGCTAGCTCCATATGCAGTTCCTTTGCGATTCGCTGAACTTTTCCCAGAAACCTCTGCGCGCACGCCTTTCGGTAAGCTAGCCTGTTGTGTCCAATTGTTCACACATTTAAAACGCTGGCCCCTAGCATCACTGCCAGCGTTTGCGTTGTGATATTCCAGTCATTTCTTGCCAGGTCCTTCACCTTGCCTATGAGCTGGGCCGTGGTTACCGTGTTTGCCTGGCCTGATCTCGGGCTATCACATAAATACTGCCGATTTCCCGAACACGGACACTCCACCTTCTCACTGATTTGTTGGACACATGCTCTCCCCTGAAATGTATTAACACCTCGCTGCCACTCAATTGTCGAATTTTGCAAGGGGAGCACCATGATGTCCTCATGATGTTGCGTTAATTATACAGGAGGCACAACTGCCTTCTCTCCTCCGTCAAGCGCGGACGCTCGCGCATTCGCACAAACACGCCGGACACTCTATTTAACCGGTTTAGTTATTACGACGTTTCCTATATATATATATATATATATATATATATATATATATATATATATATATATATATATATATATATATATATATATATAAATGCAGTTTATCTTTGCATATTGCCGTAAATGCAGTCTTTTACAGCGCCTTGCTCTGCATACATATACTATATACACATCTAAGCAGCTAGTATGTATATATTTGCATAACTCTACACTGGGTCGCAAACAAATTCAATTACCATGCACTAATTAATATAAAGCTATAATTAAGACTCCACCTATTCACAAACGTACGTATATGTGTATGTACGTATATATATATATATATATATATATATAGATCTCGTTATTTCATACGAATGCAAGTAAAGCGACAATTGTCTCCCGTGAACGTGCCTATTTACAATATAAATAAATATAGTCATAAAAATGGTACTCTAACTATATACAATATTATAACCGTCTCTATCTCCTAAACGTATGATTTGCTAACATGGCTAAATGCATGTGTTATATTTGACCCTTATCAGAAATGTTTGCGCACAGATGATTAAAATAGTTCACAGCTCTAGCCACATTACTACGTTTGTGACACTCGTCGTTTTTAACTAATCTCTCAGCAGTCTACCGCCTGGGTATCTGTTCAAGCGGCCTGGAAATAATAACTATGTTCATACAGTGTACAATGTAAAACTTCTGCTAAGGTTCCAACCACACACGTTGGAAGACAGCTACTGAATGAATACTCGGCGGGAGAAAGGGGGATTAAGGGTGCCTCACCCCATCAACGACTCTCGGTGTGCAAACTTCCGAAGTCCGGAGTTAGTAACTACACGCGTGCCCACGACGTGTATGTTTAGCACCCGTCCTATGTATATATGTGCTTCTGGAAGAAGAAGACTGAAACGCAGGTTTTGCACTATCGTTGTTAGGGAGGGCCGAGGAGCCCAGAGCAATGTGGGGGGAGCAGTCGCAGGAGTTGGATCCTCCTTCCGTCGAGACTCCTATCCACTGACTGCACGTGCCCCCGTAAGGTTTACGCTCTGTAGGCCCTACCCCACACTAACCAGACGTGTGTAATATGCAAACGCCATATAAAAAATCGAATTTCGGCATTTTGCATAATTAGAGCACATTCGAAATACAGCTAAATTCACCTGAAAATGCGGCCAGAATGTCGAAGTATACGTCCAATTTCAACTCTAGACGCAGTAGACTAGAAAAAAGCTCACATATGAAATCTCGGCTTAGTTTGCAGGTGTATCATTTGAAAAATTAAACAAAAACGCCTCTTTTGGCAGATTTCCCATACAAAGCACACAACGAAGTGTCCAGTAAAATGATTCTTGCCATTTAGTGACATTTCTTAGTGAAAAAGCCAACAACGAGTTCTGAAAAATATATAGGACGCCAGAGAGAGCTGCGCAGATTATTGTCTTGATAAAGAAAAGTTATATTCAACGTTAACTGAACATGAACCACCCCACCCTTTGCGGAGTATCAACAAACGGCCAGCTTCGGAGGAGGGGTTTTGGCAGTACCCCAGGTATGTCAATATAACCGTTTCCTTTTAATAAACATTTTACAAAACTGCCGTGAAACCAGATAGTACGAGTCGTTTTTGGGCCTAAACATAAAACAGTCTACGAGAGGCAATCCTCGTCTTGAGTAGTTTCTAAAGAAAACACCGTTTCAAAATTGCACTGAAAGAGATGTAATATTGACCCGAAGCACGCGGTCAGAAACGTATAGTTGTTGTGACAGAGTGTGTGTAAATGTATACATAAACATTTACGCCCGCACATAGGCACAGTATTTGTGCTATGAGAGGTACTTCATACACCGTCTGATGAGTGCTACTCGAATGTCTCGTCGCTCCCCCCTCCCCCGCCCGCCCCTCCGCCCCCTCTAAGCCCTCTAAGCTTACGTTAAGAGATGTCGTTGGGTAAACTCGAGAAGATGAAGTCCACATCCTTTATGTCAACGAAGCCTTCCAATGTCTGTGCCTCTCTCTCTCTCTAACTCTTCCGTTCGGTTTCGATCTACTCTCTTTTTTCTCTAATAATTCAAATCCGATTAGCTTAGTCTATGGCGGGACGGCGTCGGTGATGACGCTGAGACCAAAACAGCAGAATTGGGCCTGCACGGCAATGAGGAACGCGACTGCCCGATGTGGGTCACCGAATTAGAAGCGCACCGAACCATGGCAGCAAAACCGCTGGAACAGTGCAGGCCTTCGCTTCCACCGCTTCTGACAGGCATTTGAACAACTTCGGTGGGAGCCTTTATCGACAGAGAACAAATGAAACAAGGAGGGGGGAGGGGAAGTAGAGCGAGAGAAAACGATAACTTCATTTTTGTTCCGGGCACCAGGCTATTGTTACCGCTGTCCTCAGTGAGTGTGTGTGTCCGTGCTTGTGCGCGCCTCGCCTAGGGAAACTCGTCCGGCGGTTAGATATCTCCGATGATGCAGGCTATGCAGGGACCTCGCCAGGCTTACCAGATTCGCCACTAGGTGAACTCGTGTCTTTTTGTCTTCTTGCTCATTGCTTTTCTTTCCTTGGTCGGCTCACCGGGTTCACGTCGGCCCCTGACGCGACCCGAGACAAGACCAATTACTTCCTGCTACAACTAGCCACAGTGAGCGACTGAGATGGCAAAGCTCGGAAATTACCCGCACCTGTTCATTTCTTTCGATCGAGATGCTGCTGTTGTGCATTGTGGTCGATAGTCGTATTGTCAAGTGCATCCGAATAACAACCATAATCGTAATACGAATTCACCTGAGAGCAATTGGGGTAGTAATTTACCTAGGCAATTACTATTGCAAGGCGACCTGTCCTAAAATCAGGCAAAACCAAAAGAGAGCCGCCGAGTACATAAATAGGCCTCCTAATCTGAGCGCCTTCCGGCCAGAGGCTTTAAACGTAGACGCCGCCATAACGGCGTTTGAGTCACTCTTAGAGTCCGTGTAGACAAATTTCCGACAGTCCTTTTATAAAAGCAATTTACGTAGCCACGTGGGACCACAGTTGTTTACGAGCAGAGTGAACGCAGTCCATCAGATAGATTGGTCGCTATGTTCAAACGCGCTTCGGCTCAACAAGCGCGGCTTGGGGCTGTTGGTTAAACAAAAAATATATATAACACAAAATAGCAGTTTATCAGTAACTAATATACATGTTTAAGCATAGTAAAGCATAGCACCAGCTAAACTCACGAGGAATTGTGGAACGTTTGTAACCCCCGAAGAGGACTTGTTTCATCATACATTCCAGTTAAGTATGACCGCGTGGATTCTTGCTAGTACGATATATCGTTGCTTTACTTTGTAGAGTCCCGCTGTTTAGATGCAGTTATTTCGGTCTTTAGTCTATTGAGTGTTTATTAAATAGTGTTTAGAAAGAACTTATTTTGGTAAAAATAATATTCGTTCACCATGTAACAGGATCATCTATTTGAAAACAGGCGATAAAAAAGAGAGTGTAGGTGGACATAGTGCAGGTTTCCTAACATCCGTCTTCAAAGATTATAGGTCAGTTTTGGTGGTAACGCACAGTAACTTGCATAGTGCACTTTCGGTTTATTTATACCAGACGTGTTGGTCCAATAGCGAGCATCGGATGGGTCAGTCGAGATGTTGACACCTTCGTTTAGCGGCCGATGATCGACATCATCGAAGCAAATAGCACACATGAGCGAACTTCGATTGCCACGTCAAAAAGCGTTATCTAAATAGATACTTCGGCGCCGATAGTGCACGCAACCGTCAACACAGCAGCTAAATACCTTTTCATAGCAACTTTCATACATATTTTCTCTATCACGCTATCTCCAAAGCGCTTACGGCGCGCCTCCTGCCGCTTTGATTTGACAGTAACAAACTCATTCTCCCGATGATTAGCATGTGTGCAACGACACATCCACGATGACTCTAGCATTCGTTCAAACGCAACGAGGAAAGGAGACTCTCCTTGCGCGTTGCCAATTTGAGGTCACGCCATGCATTCGTTCGGAGATTCGCTGTCGTCTGTCAAACTCCGCTTGCGCAGAGATTTTGTCGAATGAAGGGGCAACAAATGACAAACAAATAACAAAGTCCTGCACCTGCTGCTGCTGTAAATCGAACAGCAGTTAGGCCAAAGCCTAGCTGGGCTTCATCCTGCAGCCATCCACCTAAGGCTGGTTGGTCATCATGCGGCAGCCATGTTACAATTGCTGCGGATTGCCGCTCTGGCTGGCGTCAGCAGCCGCTCGCGCAATCATTATTGCATTAGGGCCGTGTGGCGGCTACCGACAAAAGCGCGTTGTTCATATCCAAAATGTCCTCGCATTATTTCATCGCCATCGTCGACGCGCTCTTCAGATCGACCTGATGGTTCCCGTCGTCATGATGTTGTCCACGCCGCGGCGGCCCAGGCGGCATACCTCAAGCCGGTATGGCCTACAACCATGGTCCCGCCCCCTATCAGTGTACTGGAGGCACCCCCATCTTGTTCTTTTTACTATGTATACTATAAGAACTTACGAGCGTAGACGGTGTTTGACCCGCTGTTCAAACCAAATTACGATTATGAACAAATCGTGCCACGACAACGTACACGGCAAGCATGATTACAGCGGCGTCGACAACACCATACCGTACACGAGCAGAAGAAACAACATCTAAGAAGATCATAGCGATCGTATGACCATAGTGACGAAAACAACAGCGGCCGGCTACCTTTAAACTACAGCTGAAATCGTTTCCGTTTCTCTAATTTTGCAATATAGGTCGCTGGGGCCAATTGTTGCAAGCATGGAACATATTTTGGAAAGTTGAGGTTACCATGCACACAGAGCGCTAAACCGTAATTATGCAATATATAATTTGGGCCTTGCAGCTTTGCTAATCTTGGAAATGTTTGCTGTCATTCTGCGTACTATATATATACATATATATATATATATATTTTTTTTTTTGTTCTGGGAGGTTTTGGGAATGCATGATTCACATGCGCCACTAGCAGCCTGCGTGACTAGTGTGAGACTCGCAAACCCACTAAACCCGGTTTTCCTCCCCACCCCCCCAGGCTCGGTATTACTTTGGCATTACATCGAAGCCGTGGGAGTTATATACATAAATATATGCCTGCAGAGATGTGCCTAGTATCATGCAGTGGAATGCACAGCGATGGACCGAAAATCGTTGTACTACTTCTCTGGTCGGAAAGCATAACTGTATATATATATAGTGATGATACCCCTACAATGAAAAATTAATCGTTTGACGCCTATCTTCCCACTAGAGAGCGAATACTGGGTATTGGCCACACACGTGAGCTTTCCTTCATCCATCAATTTATGTATTCATTGCTGTCGAGTAAGCTAAGCGGTTGGCAGCCACCCAAACCATTATTTGATTATCTCTGAGGCGTCTGTATTTATCTTCGTCTTGTTAACACCTGGCTATCTCATCCACCGACAACATCGTGCAAGAGGTAGCAACTTCTCCTGGCGACTTGCAGACCTAGAACTTGAAAGCTTTGAGCTGAGACTGGCCCGTCTTCTGGAGGCGTGGCCTGCTGTTGACGTCCTTCCGTAACTAACGTATTAGGGCAGTGACGCAGCAGGGATCTATACAGGTTGAGATGTGGAACAAACCCCACTTGCTGCCGCTGGATGGCCAGTAGTTTGGTCAGTGGTCGGCTCGAGTAGGTCATCTCCGTGCCACTTAATCAGCCCGTATTCGCTTGATCGCAGCGCCCTGGTCGAATGCCAGCCAATCAGTCAGGCGCGGCCACCAGATGGATAGGTATCATTACGAAGCCATCACTCAGCACAGCAACAATACTGCCCTGCTGACACCATGCATACTGTGTGTGCCTTTCTGTGCTGGTGCTGTTGCTGATGCTACCCTCACGTGACATCCAATGACGATGCGCTGAAAGCATACTTACGATACACTCCGCCACATCAGCCACAGAAACGACAACGGCGACAACCACAACATCAACAGCAACAGGGACAACATTGAGAACAACAACAACAACAACAATGTTGACAACAGCAGGCAATAATAGTCTAGCATGGGCAGCAAGAATAATAGTATAACAATAACTCAATATCAGCAATAACGACGACAACAACAGCATCAGCAACAACGACAGTAGCAGCAGCAATAAACTCGGGCTACTCAAACAGTAGGTGTACGGTTAGTAGTGGCGGTTATAACCACCACGATTGCCGTGCGATCATTAAAAACGACGAGAAGAACAACAACAATAATAGTAGTAGTAACAGCAATAACAACAACTGCAACAGCAATGATGACGTCAACGACGGTTGCATACGAAGAAAAGGACGTTCCATTCTCCCGGATGAGGTGTGTGAGGCGCACGTTTCACCAGGCACTCGGGCGAGGAACTCGAGTAAACTCGAGGGTGGATACCATTAGCCGACGGAGCAGATGAACGCCCCCGTAACAACAATAGTAGTTCTAGTCCTTTAGCAGTAGTAGTGAGTGAGTGAGTGAGGACGGTGATTACGATGTTGCTGATGGTAAATGTGAGCGTCAGCAGCAATGGCAGTTAAACGTGTGGCGGCCGCAACCGCCGCAGTGGCATGCCGAAGCGAACGTGTGTAGGACGACGCAGCAACGACCACGCAGCAACCACCACGCAGCAACAGGAGAACGACGCGCATTGCGGTATCCGTTTGGGAAGCCTACCTAGCTATCTATCTAACAGCCTAGCTACTTACCTATAAACTTTTTTTTTGGGTTTAAGAGATCCCGAAACTCGAATGGGCACTCGGTACTGGTAACCAGCACCACCTAGTGTGGGAAATTCACCCACTATAAAAACAAGCCTCACTCCTCCCCAGCACTTCTCAGAGTTCGGAAATGTAGAGCACTGCTTCGAGACCGGGAGAGCGCGGGGGGGGGGGGGGGGAAAGCCTCATTCTCAACTGGCTCTGGGGGATTTGATGGTCCCGTCTATAGCGCACGAATCCGAGGGGATGCGTGAGGGAGCCGTTCCACCGGGCCGCTAGACGGCATAGGCCCCTTGTGGGGCACCCTCATCTATATATATATATATATATATATATACACACAACCCCGCAACCTGTCTACATCCTACCTGTAGTAGCCTACGAGTACGTATTTAAGTAGACAGTTCGGATCACGTGTCGTGGGTGCGTGGGGGGTTCATGCGTGCGTGCGTGGGCCTGGCGACGACGGACGACTCGTCGGCGATTGGCGGACACGCCGGTAGCCGGGTCGGTCGGGGGCCACGGGGCTTTACGGCGCAGGCAGCTTCCCGCCCGGTCCGCTTCACTGGTCAAAGGCAAGAAGAACGTGCTGTTACTATTGCTGCTACTGGGGCCGCTCTGCTGCTCCTGCTGCTGCTGTTGCCGTCGTCGTCGTCGTCGTTCATGTGAGCAATCAGAGCAACCAGGGTAGACCAGGACAGTCCAGGGCAGATTGCAGCCGAAGAGACCAGGGCAGACTGCGGCCGAGTCTGTAGTGGCGCCGCTGTCGGCTGCGCGCATCGTAGTGAATCTCTGCGGTTGCTCGTTTAAGCGGAGCGTTTAGCTGCGACGGTCACGACTGCCAGATCTGGCGCAGATCGGTGGCCACTGACACATGAAAAATTCATCACCCGGCAAACCGGTGGTAAACTGCCATTGCGGGAAACGATTCCAGCTGTAGTAGTAGTAGTAGTAGTAGTAGTAGTGGAAGTAGTTTCAGTTTCGAACACAGCCCACGGTTTTGCCTGAGCTCTCTCGGAAAACATTGTAAAATCTAAGGACAGGTTTGCCGTAGCCGAACAACTGTCGCCCAAACCTATACAACTAGTATCCTAAGTTCAAAGCCTGATTTCGAATAAAGCTTGTTCTAAGTACAGCGAGCTGCTCACAGGTTGGCGAGATATTCCTAGGCCGTATTCCTAGGTCTGCGCATGGAGCCAAACAAGGGGCGCGGCGTTCAGCCGGACGATGGCCAGGATATTCGGCCTGGCCAGAACGGTTGGGACTCAGAAAAAGTACCCGAAGGGTGCGGATCGTGCTGACCTTTTACGGGAACCGGAAAAAGAAGATCCACTTGTCTGCTAATGATGGACTCAAAATGGTGGAGCTGTTCGAGGAAATGTACAAGGTTACTCCAAACGCCAAGAATATGCGAACCGTATTGAATCGTTTAGGTTTCTAGCAAAAAAGTTATACAATCCGAGACAGCACGACCACGGATAAACGGCACGAGTTGCGAGGAAAAGGGCTGATAGAAACTTTCTACATATAGAAGAATCCCTTTCGGCTCTCTATCGTGTCGCTTATTCTTATGCCATACGCTTAAGCGCCGATAGAATGCAATGTGAAAATTACCGGGGTCCTAGCTTGCAGACCCGTGGCCTCGGTAATTTCCACAGTCATCTGTTTCGCGGCTCTAACCCTTTCTTCGTCCAGACGCGTAATCAGATCGCCGTCTCAAATATTGCTTGCGCGGCGAGCGATTGCAAATGACCTCCTGCAACCCGACGTGTGCGCCGCCTCGTCAAGGTCTCCTTGGGTTCGTCTTCCTCCGAGAACATCTTCACCACCTGAAAACGCTGCGCTGCTTAGGCGTGTCCGTTCCTTCAATGTCTTACAAGGCACCACAGCAGAGCAAAGCCACTGTAGTGCCATTCGGCCAGAGTGACAAGTGATTGGAATGGACCGGCCAAGAATGCTTGTTCAGCCTAACCCATACAGTCACTCTAGAGGAGGTAAATCACGTGAACCTCTCGGTGTTCTGTTACCCTTGCGTCTGATCGCGACGCGCGCCGGAAATATTACTGCTGCTTCTGAATTACGCGGATTTCATCTGGAATCGTCCTGTTCGTTTCAGTTCAGACCTGCATTTCGTACTATTTCTAGTAGTTCGTTTCAGCCGTGACAAGCGCCGAAAATAACGAGTTACAGGCGTTACCGTGTACGCAGTTGTTGTCAGTGGAACGCGACAATTCGTACGATTTAATGATGTCGCTTCGTTTAACAGTCGACCCTAACCTTGTTCTGATAGTGGTTTAACGGTCTCTAGTTGTAAAAGCTGACCTTCGAATATACATATATCTGCCGTGCACGATATATATATATATATATATGTACATGTGAGCATGATCCCAAGTGACCTCGTTATTTGCGGTGTTGTCGATCTAGTCGATGCGACGAGCCACACGTCACCATAAAATTCCACATCTCCGGAGTGTACGAGGGCGGCGGCGGCTGCGGCACCATCGTAAGGGCGTAGCGAAGCTATTGGGGTCGGCCCCATAATCTGGCGACCCGTACCGAACTGAGGTCATGTCTGCTTCGGCTGCCGGTTGCCCGCTGTGCCCCTCTTGTGTCGAAAAACTAGACCTGGCAGCAGTGATGAGCTGTGCTGTGTCGTCACAGGCGTCCACTTTTACGTCGAGATCACTATGATGTCGTTCTTGTCGTTGTTGTTATTGTTGATGTTGTTGTTGTTGCTGTTGTGGTCTACTGTGTTCTCATCTACCATAGGGGCAGAGCGCATGTATTTCGAGTCGATCTAGGGAAGCAGGACTGATACCACCTCGCAGCTGCCTGAAAGCGCGGCAGACCCTCCTGGCGGAAGAGGTGCTTTCCGAGGTCCCCGCGGGCCGTCATATCGTCGTACCGCTGCCACATATGCGGTGTGTCCTATACTTAAACATTGTTAGGGAGAGAACAAGCCGCAAAAGCATTGCCAGCAGGGTCACCTGCCCATCCGACGCCTCCAACAACCTCGAGGTGACAACGCAAGGCCCGACCCGCGCAGTTTCGCTCATAGCTCATGCAAACGGGAAGAACCATCCGTTCGAAAAGTGGTGGTAGAGCTGATGGAGGTGATGGATATGGCAGCGCTACTAGTGAGAGCTACGCCTTCTCCAGTAATCGACCGGAATCGTATGCAAAAGGGTGCTTCGTTGTGAAACAAATAATGTTTTTGGTATGCTGGTCGGGCTCTTTTCAAAGCGTACAACTAAACAAACCCGACTATTCAAAATGAAAATTCTTTATCATTATTATCATTACATTTATTTTACTCATATTGAGTGTAAATATAACATTGATACTTATTTAGATGTCAGCTGCTCTCGGCATGTTATTCGCGAACGGCAGTGCAGTGATGTCTTTGCAAGGGCCACGCGGGCCGACGCATGATACTTCATAGATGCCTTAAAGCACAGTCGACAGGCGCACTCGGTGTACTCCTCGTGGAAGTTCGTATCCGTATAGCCATGAACTATGCACCCGATATACACGTGGCGATTGTCACATGCAAGGGCAGACCAAAGGAGAGAGGCACTGAAAATATCCAGGTCTCCAGCCTCTCGTCGGGTTTGTTTAACTTTATTTTCCCATTCCGAGATAAAGCTTTCAAATAGTACTGTACGCAGCGAATTTCCTCAACAACCGGTCCTTACTCGCATTGACAGGCAAAGTACTCGTTTCAGGTACATAGTAAACACCTTTCAAGCAAGCCAAAATTTGTCCTATTGAGGCGTTCCCATACTCTTTTATAACCATACATCAGTATTGGAACAATCTTGAGCTAGAAGAGTTGGCGAATTCCAAGGATTGGCTGCCGCAACATATTACGTCTTTGGCAATCGACCTTATTTTCCGAATTTCACAGCCTTGGTCTTCATGGCGTTTATTTCCAGCCCCCTTGAGGCAAGGAACACCTCCGTCAGAGAAATTATGCGCTTGATGGCACGAAGACCCGAAACGCTTCCTGCTTACCTGTACCAGTAAGGCGTCCTCATCAAAGAAGCTCTCGGAAATTTTCTTTGCCTCGTTTTAAACGAAAATCTTGCTTTGTCTAAATGTACTTGAACCTGGGCTACCAAAAGTTCACAAAAATCGAAATTCTAAATATCGTTGGAACGGGCATGCATGCGGATAAGATCTTGGTTTATGTTTGTTAGCTGCATGAATACAGCTAACATCTTGTTTGATTTTTGTCATTTGAAATCACATGAAGCTCTTTTTTTATTATGTTAACCCCTAAAGTGCTGACTTTATAGGCCCATTTTGTAAATACATATATTGGCGATTGTATAAGTGCTTGTGTTTTAGTCATCTTCCTAAACCGAGCTAGTGGATTGGCAGCCACCAATTGATGAAAAACTCCACTGGGCAAATTTCTTTCTTTTTCATACTTGCGCAAATGATCAGACACACTGCTACCGAGGCTATTTGTGGACTTTTTAAATGATCCTCAAACTCTACGGACCAGCCCCGGACGGTGGACACGTACGGAAATATTTTTTTAATCTACGCCCAAATAGCCCATGTCGTTCACTCACTGCTGATTGGTGCCAAGGAAGGAGCACTTACCGCACAGCAGAAAACTCATCTGAATCTAGACTTTGGCTCGACCGACTCATTCAGGTTGAGTGGCAGCGACGCCAAAAACAAATGAAGCGTATCGCGAAGGTCCCTAAGGACCATCGCTAGCCTCGTAGGGGCGGGCCCTGGAGGATATCTGTCGAAATGATTTGCCGCGCTGAGGTGAAGTCGTCTAAGCGAAGCCTTCAGGCAAACGGGGCTACAATAGACTGCGGCCGGCCGTAACAACAACAAGAGAAGAAAAAGTCTGACATCACATCGATTCACTTCCCGATAGTAGTCCTGGCTTTCTTGTAGAAGGCCCTTGGAGAAGGCTCGTACCCGTGTTCAAGGATAGACTGTTTGGATAGTAAAGCTAAAAGTAGTGTTTCATGTCTCTATGCAAGGATATATTTACTATAGGTAATGTTTTATATACATTTCCGGTATTATAACAACATCCGATTATTATTAATATTATTATTGTTATTATTTTTATTATAAATACAAGCAAACATTTGAGCAGTAAGAGAGTAAGAGAGAGAGAGAAAGATTGTTACACCGGTACATAGCCTGATGAGGAGGTTGTCTCGAACCGGCTTGCACATGACATACAGGACACGGTTTGGTCGTGTTGAAATCGCGTCATCAATATTCACCGGTGTTTGCCTTGGCCTTTGCCCATCTTAGCCACTCGTTTAATCATTCCGTCTAGCTCTGTTACTTTCTCTCTCTCTCTCTCTTTGCCGCCCTGATCCACTTCCACTGAGCGAGGTAAAGGAATACGATCATGACTAAAACGGACAGTGGTGTCGGTGGCGGCAGCGGTTACGACAGCCCCAATATCTTAAGGCCTGTCAATTCGGGGCAACTGACACAACTCGTACCTACTGCAACGAAGGTCTCGCGCAAGCTGTACTGCACGTTCGCTCAATTTCGTTGCTTCATTGTTCAAACCTCCGTCCTATTCCACATTTCATACTACAACGAGAGAAAATAGTGATATAGTAGTGTCTAAATAGCATAGAGAGGCAAATCTGTGTTAGCCTCCGTATCACGAAGTCACTCGTAGGAACAGCCACAACAAGCAAGTTACGTTACACATGTACAAATGAAAAATGCAGACAGGGCTAATGCGCTGTTTCTGCTGTCGTCTATAGTTCGCACTTTTGGTGTATGTTCACTAACAGGCGCAAGTTCGATTCTAGTTACCAGGTTATATTACAATGCTCCCTTGACTAGGAATCTAACTTGCCTTTAATTATTTTTTGTTAATTGTTAGAATTATTCCTTTACAGGAAGTAAATATGTATACGTTAAGCTCATTCTCCCAGCACGCACTTGCACACGCACTTTCTTTTTAAAACGCACAGGTTAGCGTGGTGCCCAGCTGGACCATCGACATCTGCATATTGTGCGGAAGAGTTCTCCTGACTCGAATCGACTCCTTCTTCCATAGGCAATTTCAGCTCGGTGTAAAGTCAAAATTCGCCTAAGGCTCTGTCGGGGAGCTACAAAGTCTGCTGAACCGACGCTCGCTCACAATACATCTTCGCTTATAGACCGACTGCAAACACGCCGGTTTCTGCAGGCAAAAAACAAAAATCCCGCACACTTATGAAAGCCTCGCACACATCTTCACCTAACGACGCATATAGTGCTGTAGTTTTTTTTATGCGGGACAACATAACGTTCGAAACGTTTTGAGCGTATCATTCAGAAGTATATGCATGACATATAACTACCATTGGCACGTCAGTTATCAGGCGGTCAACATCGAAAAAAAGCGAACTCAAAAAGTCTGACCTCGCTAGAACGCTAGACATAGCCGCTGTTTCAAGTGCATACAGAGATCACTGTGTGTGTGTGTGTGAAAAAGAAACGCAAAGCAATCATTCCCATAAGCCTTTTGATGCTACCCGCGCTAGCCAGATCAGCATCGTTAGCGGAGTGGCAAGCGGATTTGGGTCGGCCATTGTCACCCGCCACAGGCTTGTCAGAGCGCCTAGTGGTTTCATTCGTCTCTCGATAGTAGTTTTCTTTAGCTGCGATAGTGATCTAACGTTGGAACGTCAATATCGTAGATATGATGACTCATACAACTCATCTGCAACGCAAAAGTTTTTCCGGCTTTCAAGCAGCAAAGTCTTTTCCGGCTGCATGACACCGCGTGCCACTGCTTATGGCAGCGAGAGATCTTGAAATAACCAACGGAATCGAATATTGTACATAACCCGCCTTCTTAGGTAATCCTAATCCGTTGTCAACATGCGGATTTCAGGGCCCTTGAACAATACCACCTGAGCCCACGGCACGTGTCCTGGTAACCCCAGCGGCTGTCTGCTTGAAGGGAAACACGCAGGAACCTCGTAGGGAGAATATATCTGTATATCTGTACAAAAAAAAGAATACAGATTACAGCACAAATCAAATCAAAGTCAAAATAGGAACAAAAACATTACAGAGGAATGACTGGCCATTATTATAACAAACATCAACACTTGCAACCACCAACGGCATATTCCATTTCGTTTTAAGCCTAAAAGCAGTCATCATCATAAAATGTATGTCACTCATATGAGTATGCATATCACATTTATATTGTTGTCATATTCATACACATATTGTTGTCACATTCATACTTATATTGTTGTCACATTCATACGTATGTTGTTGTCACATTCATACTTATATTGTTGTCACATTCATACGTATATTGTTGGTCTCGGCATGTCATTTGAGAGAGAGGCAATGCACTGCGGGGCTCTTCGTAAATGCCGGACAGGCAGATGCATGAAATACTGCACAAAAGTCGCGAGGATGAAATCAAATGAAAATAGCTCAATTTTTTTTTTTTATATAAGTGCGTTTTATTAATAGCATGTGCGATGACCATAACTTAATTTGTTTTTCCGTAAGGCTAATGCCCGTGTACGGTTTTGCACAAATGTGCGCAATAGATTCTAGCAAGCAGGCTGTTGGCCGAGCGTTGCCTGTCAGCATGGCGGCAGCATGTCAATAACAAATACACGACGGTGGTGAAGCAAAAAAAGCGAGGCCTCTGGGCCGTGTTACGTGGTTCGCTCTCAATAAGTCACTGCTCGTCCTAATTGAATGTGGTTTTGAACGGAGGGGCGGCGCGCCGTGCCGTTTCACCGGTTCGCCGTAATCAAGTTATCAAACTCGGCAATGAATACGGCTCTGCCTAGCCAGTCAGGCTGTGCCCGGAAGCTCCACGGCACACAACAGGAAGTTTATTCGTGGTAGAACGGGTCTGCCCCTTTCATGGCGGTGGCAAAGCACCATCCGTATCTCTTTCTCCCTCCCCCTCCCCCCTTTCTCTCTCTCTCTCTCTCTCTCTCTTGCTCTCCCTGTCTTTCAACGTTGTGCTGAGGTACTTCCGCGTGCACTGCGGAAGCCCGCTACGGGAAAAGGGCACGTTATGAAGGCACTATAGCGTACATATTCGGCCATCCTTTATCAACTCGACGCCTTCTCATTGCATACCTTCTATTTCTGCTTCGTCTCTCGTTCGTCTTCTCTTCGTTCACGACGCATGCGGGGCACGCGTGTTCCTCGCTGTGTAGCTGGTGACAAGCCGATGCGTAGGTGTGGTAGCGTGACAGCCCGATAAATACTTGACTAGTGGATATGAGCTCGCTCCGAGCAGTGTTACAGTGGCAACGGAAGCACCGGACTTTGTCTACTACTACGGCGTGTAGGGTTTCGCTGATTTACTCGTCATCGCTGTCGGCGATCGAGCGATATATTTACTTTTAGTCAAACATTTACATGCGTCCGCATGCGCAGTTATAAATAACATACATAAACAACAATGAAATATTTATATAGTAACTCTAGTAACAAATCAAGACGCATGAATTGAATTTAAAGGCGTTCCTAAGACGATGTCAAAAAGTCCTTAAACAATTGTATATATATATATATATATATATATATATTAGGCGAGCACTGCCGAGTGTGCAAACGTATTGTAAATAATTAACAAATCATCACAATATTTTATATATATATATATATATATACTAGAACGAGACGACTAACGTTATAGTAGTTGTCGCATGCAGTAGCATGCGACAACACAGTTAGAACGTAAGAAGGTAAGTATAAGGTAAGTCAAAAAGTTCGTCGGCTTTTTACCCGATTTTAAAGAGCCTTATTTATGCAGACAACAGTATTTTTATTCAATGATATATTGACTGATTTGTTCGATAACCTTCGCCCATCGCCTCGGTAGATCCATGATTCCTTTCTCCCAGAACGTCTTGTCCTTCTCGTCAAAATACTGAGTGAGGTAATTTTTTATAGCCTCCAGAGATTCAAATGTTGTGCCATCAAGGGAGTTCTGGAGAGACCTGAACAAGTGATAATCAGATGGTGCGAGGTCGGGACTATAAGCTGGGTGCGGCAGCACATCCCAGTCAAACTCCGCTAATTTTTGCCGGGTGGCCAAACTTTTGTGTGGTGTCGCCTTATCATGTTGAAAAGTGACGCCCCACCGGTTTGACAATTCTGGGCGCTTCGTTGCTACTGCAGCCTTCAAATCTTCGAGTCTGCAGTAGACGACGGAGTTGATCGTCTGACCCATTGGAAGCAGCTCAAAATACACGACGCACTTACAGTCCCACCAGCAGCACAGCATAACCTTCTTCTGATGAATTTCGGGTTTAGGGATAGCTGCGGCCTGCGAGCCTCTGGGAACACAACTTCTTTTCTGTGTTACGTTTCTGTAGAGAATCAATTTTTCATCGCCGGTTATCAATCTCCTCAGAAATGGCTCATTCGAGTTCTTCCGGAGGAGTGCGTGACAGGTATCGACTCGCCCTTCAAGCTGCCTATCATTGAAGTCGTGTGGTAGCCAGATATTCCGCTTGCACGAGAAACCTGCATCATGGAGGCGATTCCAAGCGGTTCCGTGGGAGACTCCCGTTACATCTTCAATTTCTTTTTTGGTCAAACCTGGGTTCGAAGTAACCAGGCTTATGACTTCGTCGGTCTCCACAACATTGGGTCGTCCTGACCTCGGTTCATCTTCGAGATTGAAGTTTCCAGCTTTGAAACGGGCGAATCGCTTTTCGACTGTGGATTTGTGTACTGCGTTTTCGCCGTAGACTGCACATATCCTCCGGGTTGTTTGCGCTGCACTTATGCCTTCACGGTAGGAGAACAACATAATGTGTCGAAAATGCGTATTTTTGTCCTCCATTGCAAACAGCTGCCAATTCCGCAAACGAAACGGTAAAGTTGGAACCGGTAAACCGTCGCGCCGCCACGGGTCTGCTCCTGAATGTAAACACCAGCCGCACTCTCAGGCGGCCCTGCTGCAGAGCGCGGGAATTTCAAAAATGTGGTCCCAGAAAGCCGACGAACTTTTTGACTTACCTAATAGGTTGTGACGTAACCGTCAATGAATTAGATAATGACTAGGTGGGCTGAATCTACAAGAGTAAACTAGACACACTACCCATAGTGGTTGAGTGCCTCTGTATTGCCCTTTCATTAGCTTGTCTTGTTTTTCGGCGCGGACAGACGCCGAACTCCTATCGGTTGTGATTGACCCCATAGAAGGAGATTCGATTGAGATCCTCTGCTGCAAGTAAACTACTTCCCACGCTTGCTTTACTCCAAGAGCGCCGTTTCGCATTAAAAAACGTCTTTTGTAAAGCAACTTTTTAAAGAGCAGCCAGAATATATAATATATATATATATGAAATGGTCTTAACAATAGATACGCACATGATGTACACGTACCTGTCTTAGAATTATACGAAACAAAGCCAAACTATTAATGCTACGTTGGTTGGCACAAGTCATTTAGCGTTGTCGGAATACTATATGAATGAATATGCGTAAGTTCTACGGACGAAAAGAGCCCTGCTCGATGCTAGAGTCAACAAAAAAAACAACGTAAATGATTTTGAGGAAGCGATGTTGTGATAGCGTTTGGAAACTGGCGCTTAGCGCAAGTTGTTCGTATGTTCGTGTTTCTGACGGAAGAGAAATCGATTCCAAAAGCCACTAAATTATGGCTTTGAGTGTTTCCAACAGTTGGCTTGTGAGGGACGAGTAGTGAAATCGTTGCCAACAAGTGAGGACTCGCTTATCGGGAAAACAAGTTTGGGATTTCCCGCTTTTCCGAGTCCCAGGGCGAATGATTCCCAAATCAAGTCAATATGTCTGAGGTCCCGCAGAACTTTACATGGGAGCAGTGTCAAAGCGAGCCGTTCTTAGAAGAATCAGCGGCGATGCATTGAGTAAGCAGATTTCACATGCGGTTGGCCTAAGGCTCGTCCTTTTTTCTTTTCATAGTGGTATGTTTTGTCATGCGAGCCTTTTTATTAGTACGGTATTGGCAGTATGGCGGCTCTTCGTATAGTTCTCATAAAAAACATCATTGGTACGGATCTTCAACTACCATTGGCAGATCGCATCTAGCATTCTACGCTAGCAGCTTTTGGGCCAGGCTCCAATATAGCAAGGACTGTTGTTACACCGTCGCCTTCTTCTTTTCCTCCCCTCTCGCCAGCAGGAAATCGGGAATCGCTATGGAGCCATGCTTGGAAGTGCTCTAGGCTTGAGGGCCATGGATCTCCTTTAGTGCGAGGTGTACAGACAAGGGACAGCGGGCCCGAGACTGCGTACGAGACCCACCACGTCTAAAAGATCGAACGCTCCTCAAGTGCGGCTCTCGAAACACGCCGGAAGCTACGATCTACGAGATATGCTCATCGTCACGGCCACGCTCGCGACATTTTCTGCTGTTTCCTTCGATCTCGCTCGTCACCGTCTACACCATTATCACCGCGATGCTCCTATGCCCTGTTCGCTTGCTCCTCGAAGTATGACGACGACGACGACGACGATAACACTGCTGGCTACACACAGAAACGGCCGAGAGGCAGACCCAATTATCCGACCGCGGCAATAAGCACGCATAGGCGCGAAGTCGAAGTCGTCTTGGCCGACTGCTAACTTCTGTGCGGCGGAACGATTTCCTCTGCTCTCATATAGAGTCAGTATGTGAGACCGTGCGAAGACCACAAACGTTCTCCCGAACAACGGGCGGGCAAGCGGCGCTTGCAGAAATAACGATTCGAATCCGAATCGAGTCGAAGTAACAATGGAGCCGTGTAGATGGTTCTCAAGGACAACCGACCCTAACCGGGCGTTGAGTCGGGAGTGTGATTACCCACCGCCAGGTGTTATTGCCAATACGCGCGCAATTCACACCACACACATGCTGCATGGGAGAGTCTTCAACGTACCTTTTGAGAACATACTCAGGTGTTTCCGGAGTGCGCAACAATAGGAAAACGTACAATGAAGGGAGCAAGTAATTTAATAATAATAGTAATAACAATAATAATAAATATTATTATTATTATAATAATAATGCTCTTTTATATACGATTACCTCTGTATTTACTCATTGTGCGTCATATCGGATTAAAGCCACGATCTTCCGTCTGATCTCTTCTAGCGTTACCTCCAAACTATTTCATCCAGGGCGGCCGGGAGCTCCTACTTGCCCTTCCAGGGCAGCCGGGCGGGAAGGAAGCAGATGGATTGACTCTCTCCAGGCGCGCGCCTTGCTTTTAGCGATGAGTCCTGGCAGTCTCGTTTCGGCAGCATACTCCGCCAGCTGGAAGTTGGCTTGCCTCACGTCTATCACGTCTGGCCCATCTCCCTCCGGTTTCCTCTACGCAGCCAGCTCCGCCTTCATGTGTACATTCGTGTACATGAGCGAGCTGCGTTGTAACCACCAGTTTCAATACGAGAAAACTAACTCCAGACAAGCCATCAGAAGACCGACGGTTGGGAATTGATTACATGCTACCCTCTATGCCAACGGTAAGGAGATCCCAAATGTATGACAAACTTCACTTCCCTAAAAGAAATAACGGGTGAAAACAGAGCAGCCTTAATATGATATATTATCAAATATTTACTGTACAACGATTTGTTCGATCTAAACGTGCGCCTATATCTGCAAACGCCTATATAGTATGTAGATTATTAGCGAGTACGAATAAGGTGCTACTAGCTACTAACTCGCAAAATCAGTGCGTAACTTCGCGTACACGACTTCAGTAAACGTAGTGCCCTCCGGCTTAGGTTCGAATCCAATCAGACACAGCCAGACGTCAGCGAAAGCAACTTCGACGGACACACACAGTCGACCTGTTGATAACGTCCTACTGCTTAATGAGCAATACTAATAACCTATATGCGTAATATTATCGCCCGGGCACACCTACCGGCGCTCATCTGCCAGTCTGAGTCTGCGAAGAACAGCCGATGCTGTTTAATGTTAACCCCCCCCCCCCCCCCCCCCGCTTTCGACCCTATTTCTTCGTTGCGGGCCTAAGGGCCTAATAACGACAACACTTTCGACCAGCAGTCAAAACCTCGTCATATCGTTTTTCAAGCTTGTAGATATCGTCGTCAAAACATTATTCCACCTGCACCCGTTTCCATCTCTTATTCTACTCCCGACCGTTCTTCCACGCTTGGACGGATCCAACAAACGTCAACCAGCCTACGCTTTTTGCTACTTCCCACTGTTGGACTCTTGGACCTGCTCTTGCCAAGACGCCGTCTAACGTTCCCCGCCACTGCCTTGTCGTTCCCTTTCCCTTTCTCGTGCTAGCGCGCCTCTAAGCGCCACAGTAGCAGGTACCGTATCGCGCCGCCCAATCCGAAGGCTTTCTTGCATTGCTCGACTCCTACGGCATTAGTTGTGTTGTGTCTAGGCATATTCAGGTAGACACAGCTGTCGGCTCGACGCTACACTGTTGTGTCTAGGCATGTTTAGGTAGACACACGGCTGTCGGCTCGGCGCCACGTGCTGGCGGACGTGCAGTGGAAAGAGTAAGCACGAGAAGGTACGAGAAGCGTACAGACGATTCGATAGAAACGTCTACTCGGACCGAATCGATTCTACCACATTCGAGAACAATCTAAGAGGCAATAAATACAGCTGACACAGAGAGTCAGCAAGCCACTCTACAGGTGACAGCAGGCGATCGTGTTTTCATTCCTTACGTACTCGGCTAGTCTAAGTTCAATAGACTAAGTCCTCAGGTTAGAGTGTGTACAGTTCACGTACATATTAGTGGCGACGAAGATGGGATGTTCGTAACTACTACATACGTACGTCACAGTTCAACTACATATTAGTGGCGACGAAGTGGTTACGAACTGACCGACTTTCCTTCAAGCCTTACTTCTACTTTCGAGATCGGCAGGGTGCCATAGTTCAAACGGCAACGACTTCACCTGCTACGTCTGAAGAACGTGCCTGCTACTACTACAACTTCTACTTCTTTCGGCAACTACATCGCTACAACTTCTACTACTACTTCATTCGGTAACTTCGCTACTTCTATTACTTCAGTCGGCAACTACAGCGCTCAGAAGTACTCCACGATGGAAGGAGACGGACGCATCATGGAAAACGCCCGAGCATTGCCACAGTTCGAGAGATTCATGGAAGAAGAGATGCCGTGGTCCACATATCGGTGTCGCTTCCGTGAATTTATACAGCTGAACGAGTACCCCGAGAGCAAGCGTGCTCTAGGTCTGCTGAACCACCTCTCGTCCACAGTGTACCAGAAGCTGCGGGACCAGATATTCCCAGAGGAGCCATCAAAGAAGACATACGAAGAACTTCTGGCGGCCTTGGACTTTATCTACACGAGAGGTACGTCAAAATGGGTAAAAAGAGTTGAATGCCAAGCCCTAAAACAAGAGGAAGGTGAACAGATTCAAGATTTCGCGCGTAGGTTACGAAGAAACGCGGAAGAATGCGAATGGCCAATGGAATTCCTGACGACAGTACTGCTAGTACAATTCATCAGCGGTGTCAGGGACGACCATGTAAAGGATCAAGTTTTGCATAAGGCAGATACTTTCAAAACACTAAACGACGCAGTCAAAGAAGCAGAGTCAGTGTTCGTGCGTAAAGAACGGTTAACGATCAACAAGATAGTTGCTGGCACACAGCAGCGGGGAGCCAAGCTGCCTTGGAAGAAGCAGCCGACGAGTTCAGGCAGTAAGGACAGTACAGCTCCGGCTCGCTCTAGACAGGGCCTGATGCCAGGCCACTGCTATCGCTGTGGAAAGCCTGACCACAAAGCTGACAAGTGTCCGCATATTAAGTCTACGTGCAATTCATGCGGGAAAACCGGACATCTTAAGATCGTCTGTCAGCAAAGACAGCCCGGTGGTATTTCAACCAACAATTTCAAAAATAAGAAGAATAGAGCCTTTGCCGTACAAGTTGAACCAACCTTAAAGAAGACTTCAGGTATGAACTTTGTAAAGCCAGTACATACAATTCGAACAGTGAGACCCGATATCGACCCGTTACTCGTAACAGTCGAGATCGAGGGTACCAATGCTACAATGGAAGTGGACAGCGGCCGTGGAGCCACTGTGATGCCTCTTTCACGTTTCGCGGCTGTTTTGCCAAAATTCATACACCATGAGCCAGACATTACGTTAAAAGTGGCGAATGGCAGTGAAGTGAAACCACACTCTTTCGTGGAAGTTCACGTGAAGTACCGCAACATTACAAAATTATTGCGGCTGTACCTGGTCAACGATCCCCAATTTCCAATGTTATTCGGTCGCGATTGGATGAAGGCGCTGAGATGGGGGCACCTCGAAGTTCATCGAGTAGAAAGCGAAGCTAGTGATATACTTTCTGCATACCCCAAGCTCACGGCGCCAGGCATTGGCCCACTACCGGCAGTACACGCACTTACAGTCCAGTTCAAGGACCAGCCAAAGCCAGTGTATTTCAGACCTAGGAGAATACCGTATGCCCTCGCCGAGAACGATAAGAAGAAGCTACAGACAATAGAGATGAAATACCTTACAAAAGTTGGATCATCGGAAAAGAAACCCGGAGAGTTCAATGCACTTCAGCGTTTCGAGAATCAGCATTCAGAAGCTACAGGAAGTAGCCGTGCATCCATATTCCTGGGCCGACAAATTCGCATATCCCAGCTGAAAGAGAAGCGACAAATTCCAGCGAAGCCAGCTGAGATGGTCTCTCGATTCAGCGTGGGGGAGTCTGTGGCAGTCCGAGACTACAAAAAAAAAAGACAAGTGGTGTGTGTCCAGTGTCGTACAGATACTTGGAAGAAGGCACATGCTAGTGCAGTCGCCCGAGCTCGGCACGGTGAAGAGACATTTCGATCAAGTCCGAAAGACGGACGTAAAAAAGGAAACAGGCTATACATTGCTCAAGCATTTCGACGGTACGGTCGACCATGGCGACGAACAGCCAAAACATTCAGAGGTTGCCAGCACGGGACCATCTTCTACTGCTAGGTTAAATACTTCTCCGGCGCCAGCACCGTCTATAAAAGAGGAAGCAGAATTCTCTACCGAGCCAGCTACATCAGCGGATCCGATTACGTCGACGCCGTTACAAGAGCCTAAAGTTCTACGACCAAGAGCAAGGATAGATTATCGAAAGATGGCCGGGCGAAGCCGTCGTCATACATAGGTCTAACTATTACTACATACATACAATATTACATATTTCATAGTTAGCGTGGGGGACTGTTGTGTCTAGGCATATTCAGGTAGACACAGCTGTCGGCTCGACGCTACACTGTTGTGTCTAGGCATGTTTAGGTAGACACACGGCTGTCGGCTCGGCGCCACGTGCTGGCGGACGTGCAGTGGAAAGAGTAAGCACGAGAAGGTACGAGAAGCGTACAGACGATTCGATAGAAACGTCTACTCGGACCGAATCGATTCTACCACATTCGAGAACAATCTAAGAGGCAATAAATACAGCTGACACAGAGAGTCAGCAAGCCACTCTACAGGTGACAGCAGGCGATCGTGTTTTCATTCCTTACGTACTCGGCTAGTCTAAGTTCAATAGACTAAGTCCTCAGGTTAGAGTGTGTACAGTTCACGTACATATTAAGTTGCAATATTGGCACCAGCCCTGGCGAGTAGGCAACAAGCCGTAGTAAAAGCAGGGGTTATTAGAGTAGCGAACATAGTGGCGCGAGAACAGTGGAGGAGGCCGTAGAAGACGTGGTATGGAGAACAGTGGCCGTTCGGACCAACAAATCATAAAGCGTGGGTAGAAAGGACCAGGTACAGACCCCACCGAAGCCATCGAAGTGTGTCATCTTTTGTCGAGTGCGTTCGTTTCCGCAGCCTGACATGCTCGAACACATTAAATAGATCCCTACACAAAGATTGGGATCGAACCTGCGGTCGAGCACACAAAAAAGCATCTTATTGTCTGGCATAATTTATGCAGTATTGTGCCGCAAAAGCAACTTAGGCTATGCTGCCACTGTTACAAGAGTTTATTATTTAAAATAAAACTCACATGAGAGCCACACAACATTTCCGAATCAACCCGATAAGGAGCACTACCGCACCTTTAAAAATCAGCCGAACAATATGTAGGACGAATAGCGGCGTGAAAAGCGTCCCTTACAGCAATATCTGGAAAAATCCCTTCTCTGGCTGTCTGAAGTAATTGCCTAAGATGGAAGGCGAAGATGCCCTTCACGCATATCGGGAAAAGTCCGATCGTGGTTGGTCGAATAACATAAACACTAGTTTTTGGACGTTAGCAAAAAAGGGGGAATTATAGTTCTAGCTAGCGTAATAGTAGCCAAGTTAAGTTTTCGGGCGGACCCTAGCGCCAAGATTTAACGTCCACGGAACTGTTTTTCACATTGCTTCATAGACGGACCCCCATAAATACAAATGTGCAACCGTGGGGCTCGAACCCGCGCACCTATGGGTCTCCTCCGGTTGCGAGGCGCAGACTTAAGCCACCACGCCACCGGGCTCGACAGCGTAATAGTAGCAGTAGCAGTTAAACTATCGATGGCCAGATGCTATCACCATATGCAAATGCTAATCATAGAAACTGATTGTCAACTTGAGGAGAACCGTTTTCTCAAAGTGAGGCAGAGAGTTACGTTGGAAAGAGAGGAAGCAAAAAAAAGCGAGTAAGACGTAGACAGGCCGCGATGAACGAGGCAAAGAAATAGCGCCAGCAATAAGACGCCAAAGCTTGCGCGACAAGTCGGATCCATCTTCAACGACAATCTTCGTCTTTTTAGCGGTCAAAGACAAAGTGTTTTCGAAAGAGGCAGAAATAAAGAACGAGGAGGAAAAGAAGGTTCATTGCCGACGACCGGACAACCAATAATTGAGTTGTCGTCGTTGGCTGCTTCGGAGCTCAAGAAGCTTATCCGACGGAGACCCTGATTTGGCTTTTGCCGGCCAACTCGCCTTATAGAGTGTTCTCTTCCGTCATCGTACACCTTTATAAAGTAACCGAAGTTTAGCGCACACACAAGTTGACTTCTCTGTAGGTCTCCATGTCGCTCGTTCGTGCCATACCTTCGTTGGATGTGCTGTCCTTGGCTTGTCAACTGACAAGCGAAGGACAGTATTATATTAAATTGTCCCCGCTAGCCGACATGGGCACATCTGTGGACAAGCTACATCATCTAAAACAATCACTAGCTAGTGAGAATGTTAAAAACGTCGAACTTCATGATGAGCGAGACGAGTATGAGGAACGAGCATCTGCAAAAATCTAACCGTTTATGCGTCAAAGTCCTCGATTCTTTTCGCGGTGATTTTGATCCATTAAGACTGTGGACGAATTTGTGCTATTGAATAGAAAGTATTCACAACTAATCCTAAATGTTACCGAGCAAGATGGCTTAGTGGCAAAGCCTTTACCTTGCATTCGGGAGGACTGGGTCCGAGGCCTAGAACGGCCAGATGGTCCTCCTGACGGGCGGTCTGCGTTCATGTGGTGATCTCGCCCTCATTATGCCTATTAAGCCAAGGCAGCAGGCGTCCCAGACGGTACTCCCAGGTTGCTAAGGCCCGGGGCATTAACCGTCTGGCCTGGGGTTAGTGAGCAGCACACTTCCCCCGTATATAATAGTAGCCTTAACAGCCCTCGAATGGGCCACGACAAAATGACAATATGTATTTGTTGTCACTTAACAGATATCGTATACCTTGCCTCCCGCGCCAACAAAAGTGATCTCGGGAATGTTACTATAGGGAGTTTACACCGTCTGACTGACTTTCATGTGGGCGCGTGAAGGTCTCCGCAGCGCGTGGAAGTCGCGCGCCAGCAGACCACGCCGGAAAGGGAGTCATAGTTACTTCACTCTTAAATTTGTTTGCATGGTTTCCAATTTAAATAAGGTAAATGCCGGAATGGATAAAAAATTAGCCATCATATGAAAAAACAGTGCACGGGCACTAGCTTTACAAAATATTTAAAAAAAATGTTAACTTCAAGCTGTTTTGCATCATATTAGTTATAGACGCGCAGAGGCAAACATATATAAATACATACACACACAAACATGCGTCTTTTGGTATGTAGGGCATGTTTATGTTAGCTTAATTTTCTGGCTTTGAGACTTGTTACTTAAACAAAGGCATGTTGACATGTTGACAAAATGCGATATCCAAAGCCCTAAGGAGGCTATGAAATCAGAACTACATGTTTATAGCTTTGTTATTTGATCGCATTATACTTTACTTACGGAATATATATATATATATATATATATATATATTCACATCCATACATATACACACACCATATATATATATATATGCACATCCATACATATACACATATATATATATATATATATATATATATATATATACATATATATATATATATATATATATATATATATATATATACATATATATATATATATATATATATATATATATATATATATATATATATATATATATATAACTAGACTGCTAGATGCCGATAGGTCCTCGCCTAGCCTTATCAACGACGATATCTATGTGAGCTCGATTGTTATGTTTGTCGTCCTAAGAATAAAGCAATCAAACCCTCTGTCGCCGTCGTCGACGACGACGACAACAACAACAACAAGTTGTGCTTGGTTTTGTAGGGTCTGCAACAACCCTCAGAGTAGCGTCTCCGTAGCGTCCTATAATTCTATGGTGTTGTGTATTCGTGGCATGGCGATGATACGATACGCAGATGCAGTTCGCGTCCTATTGATTGGGCCGTGTGGTGGGCAGAGCCAATTTGTGCATAGGAGGCCAGCGCAGAGAGACGACCGCCGTTCAGGCACGCGCGCACGCCCTATACGCATCCCTGGAGACGGCCAACCAAACAGGCTCCCGCTTGAGCTACGACGACTGGTGGCACGAGACCCGTAGAGACGCGAGAGGAGGCTGAGATCATGTGAGGTAGAAATGCGCCCCCTTTCTCTGTGTCGCCGTATCTCCCTATATATCTATGCGCATATATATGTATATATATATATATATATATATATGCTCTCTGGTTTTTTGCGCAGGGGACGACGCCGGGTAGACTGCGAATGCAATAAATGAGGAGCCGCCTCCTGTTCGGGCCGCCCAACAATGAAGTCATCAGTACGAGACCGACCATGATCTAAGATCTAGGGCGTCACGGGACGTTAACTCGACCAACAAATAGCCCGATTTGAGTAGTCTGTAGTAGTCACGAGAAAGAGAGAGCAGAAGGAAAGCTTACAACAAAGCTTACGCAATAACAAACAGTAAAGAAAAGTGAAGAAGAAGATCGACAACAAGGAAAGGAAGAATAGGAAGAAGACGATGCTGCTGATGATGATGACGATGGGAAAAACACGAGGAATCAGGAAAATATTGGGCAACATTGTCGGCCAACGTCTTAGTCGAGAGCATGACGCGAGAGTCTTCCAGTGTGAGGGCCCCCATCGAGAGCGGCCATGAATGAAGGGGCTAGCCCGCGCCGTCAGCCATAGACTAATCCACCTACGGCGACTTATACGGTTGCTGCTATAACCACTTCGTATACTAACTAGTAGAACGAGTATCTGGTGAGAGGACAGAAAAGACACCTATATCTGTCGTAGCGCGTCCAACAGGTTTGTCGTTTCGCCATCCGAGTTGGGCTCGCGAACATTGTATTTTCCATTATATATATATATATATATATATATATATATATATATATATATATATATATATATATATATATATATATATATCACAGATGGAGGAGAAGTGACGGCCATCGCGACGATGATAATGGAGTTCGACCGTGCGCTACACTTACCCAAAGGGCGCCACTAGAGCAAAACTAGACTCGCGTCCAGAACGGGACAACTAAAGAACGAACACAAACGCAACCGTAGTACCAACAACCGCAGCAACAACCGCAACAACAACCGCAACAACAACATCAACAACAACATCAACAACTACACTTAGAACTGACATATAGACAGGCAAACATCCAAGGTAGACTTTTTGCTGCTCAGGAAGAATGCATACTTCTCGCAAAAAGCCATCATACTATAGCCCTCGAGGTCGTCGTCGTCGTCGTTGTTTGCTACGCCTGGCCCACTCACTGATAGAAAACTGAACTGAACCGTCACTCGCGGTTCGCAGCCAGTTCAGTTGTCGCAAAGAGCTGCTCAAGTAGGGGTCAGCGTACCATCAGTGGTTGAAGAGTTCGTTGAAGACTCGTAGACTCGTTGAAGCCTCATTTGCGCAGAACGCGACTGTCGCTGGCATAATTTCCATCCCTTAGAAGAAGCAGCGGCGAGTCGGGTGCGCTTTGCTGTACAAGGAGCACGGCGCTTTGCTCTCGAGAACGCTGTTTCTGATGCATCTCTGCGCGTCTATCTAGCACGATGCAGCAACAATGAGTACGACACAGCACCGATTCGCAAGAACAACCGCGGCAACATACGCCAACGCCAACAACAACGACAACAACAACAAAAACAATAACAACAGCAATAACAATAACAACAACAGCAACAGCAACCACAACCCTAGCAGCAGCAATAGCAACAAAAGCACACACCGACAGTGACATCCGGTGCCTTCCTTCATCCGGTGAGACGCTATGCCTTCACGCTCTGCCACCGGCGCAAAGAAAAAGAGCATCAAAGGCAACTGGGGCCATCGAGAGAATGTGGTGGTTCTACGGCTCAACTCAATCGACTTAGCAAACTTTTTCACTCACATCGACCGACCGACCAAGCCAGCTCGAACGACCGACCAAGCCAGACCGAATATCGACCAAAAACGAGAAAGTGACACCGATTCGTGGAAGACCTCGTTCACCTTTTAACAGGGATCGACTCTCGACGTCATCGTTAACAGCGCCGCAAACGCTCGCTTCTTCACACCAGTAGAAGTGTAAGACGAAGCACGGCTAGATTCACCACTCTGTCACCATGAGCTCGTCTAGCTCGATTGCAGCTACACACTATATATATATATGTATAAATATACGGAAAATAAACTATGATATATATAGTTAGCCAGATGAGGCTACCAGAAAAAGTATATATATATATATATATATATATATATAATATATGCATTGAGAGAGAGATTTAATATATATATATATATATATATATATATATATATATATATATATATATATATATATATATTTATATGCATTGTTGTTAACGTGTTGTATGTATATATATATATATATATATATAGAGAGAGAGAGAGAGAGAGATTTAATATTTGCTTGACATGTATACCGAAATACGTATGTCACCGCTTTATATCAGGGGTCACATACATTTAAGTCACACCACACCAATCGGACGGTGGTGTGCGTGCTTCGCTACAGGTCGGGTTGGTGCGAGTTAGACACCCGTCACCAGCTGTGCTCGCTTGGATGACTACAGCGGTGACTGCAGCAACTAAGCGGGTTATTGTCTTGTGATTGAACAGAGTGACTTGGTACACATTACGCATTGCCCATAGAAGCACCAATTAAGGCTACTTGCTTACACGGTGCTTTCGAAAATAAACCGCCATGCTTAGGACGCGACTCTGTGGGAACATTTATGATGCAATACGGATAGATTTGTAAAACCCTATTATTATAATAATAATAATTATTATTATTATTATTATTATTATTATTATTATTATTATTATTATTATTATTATTATTATTATTATTATTACTATTATTATTATTATTTTAGAGAAACATCTCCATTCAACCCATGCATTCTAGGTTGTTGCAAAATGTTGTTGATGAAATGTAGTACAAAGACAGGCTAGTCAACGTACCAAAGCGTATAACCCTGTACTGCTCACGACACCACGATTGGTTGACACAACATCGTGTTAACCCATCGCGTGCCCACTCATCAGCGAAGTCTGCCTTTGCAGCCCTTCATTAGCTAATTCTGCATTACCACCTGCACTACAAGCAGAACATATCAAGTCTGAACAGACTAACTGCTAAACAGCAGCACAGCAACATAGGGCCTCTCCCCCGCTCCCCAAACATGTCGTTAATGAATCTCCTGTGATTAGCAAATAAACATATACATACGCATAGCGCAGCAATCGATTCAGGGTTTGCTTTAGTTCGACTTACCGCGAGTTCAGCGCTAGATAAGCTAATTCACAACAAGCGGATGTGTTGGCACGTGTTGTGTAACACCAACTGTTATATCAGTAGTTCTCCCATCTCGTCATCACGTGCGACCGTGCGACACCTAGCGAAACCCAAGGGCTAGCTGATTGTACTGCGCTGGCTGCGTTGAAGCACAAGCCAGCGGACCGCCCTAACTGCCTACGGACCCAGGTCGTATTTAACCACGACGAACCCAGGTCATAGTTAACCACGACAAACCCAGGTCGTAGTTAACCACGACGAACCCAGTTCAAACACAGTGTCTATCCTTGACACTCCCTACCTCCAGTCTTCAGTCGCAATGCTTTGTTGAAACGCGTTCGCGCGGCTTTTCTTTTACGTACGGCCAGCGCCTCTACTGCTCGCGAGCAGAGAGACGTAGCACGGAAACGTGTTCCTCCCTCGTCTCCTTTTCCTTTGATGCTGCTATACAAGGTACACAATTTAGTGTCCGTGTTATGATTAATTAGGTGCGGCAGTCGGGAGAAGACTCGTCCCGTTAGTCGGGCCATTGCGTACTGCGGGAACGCTAAGGCAGCTACGGTGCGCCAGCTACTCGGAAAGTTAAGGCGGCAAAGCTATCCACTATACGAGATGTTGCCAGGGAAACGTATGATGACGTGATATGATGGGGACGTAAAGCACGTTCCGACATACCCGATCCTGTCGGTGAATCAACAAAGAGCGAATCTTGTGAGCCGACATGTGCAAACGAGTAATTTAGGAAGCGATCATTAATACTCTTCTTGTATTATTATTATTATTATTATTATTATTATTATTATTATTATTATTATTATTATTATTATTATTATTATTATTATTATTACTATTATTATTATTATTATTGTTATTATTATTATTATTATTATTATCATTATCATTGTTATTTTTATTATTATTAGTAGTAGTGGTATGAGAGTATACAAAAAATAAGTCATCAATTTATTTATTTGCCATAAATAGTACAGTATTTAGCAAACACCTGCTGCTGCCGCTGCAGCGGCGGATGCTGCTGTTTTCTAAACCAGCCAGAATAAAAGCTTTAATGCAGTAAGCTGGGTCGTAAGCCGGGCGAGAGGCGAGAGAAGCCACTTGCTCGCCTGGACAATGAACGGGTCATTACACAAACAGAGGCCTCTGCATCATTAGACGGCGAAAGGGCGGCTCTCATTAGGAAACCCGAACGCTTGTTACGCTGCAAGGCAATCCCTTCGATTAGGATTTGCTCAACAAACTGTGCTGCAACATACAAACAAATATGCTGGCTAGATTACCCCATGTTCTTCCATACGACTTACGACAACGTCAATAATATATGTGTGGGATGCGATCGAATAACAAATATAAATATATTACATTGTCCCGAAAATATTTGCGCTTTTTTAGATTCTGGGATTGATATGCCGGAGCCCGTCGAAAAGAGAGTTTAGGCGCGAGAGAATAACTATTAAGTGGAAAGGGTAAGTATAATTGTTTTAAATGTGCTAAATTGGCTGTAACCTTTTTGTGCAGTTTCCAGTATGTATAGTGTATAACAATGTTAAAAGACTTATTTTGAAGTGTATGATTTTATGCGTTTCGAAAAACCGTACGTGCTTTGTCATGACAATTGTAGTTCCGAGGCTTCTAAAATTGTGATTTTGACCCAAAAGTAACTCGAAATCCGACAAACCCTTGCTCTTAGAGAGAAAAAATTGCGCACTTGAAAATTAGGCAAAATCTTGCTGTAGCTACTTGGAAGCAAAACAGAAAGGCGGCGTTAAAATTGAGCGAAAACAAACATGTTTAAGCGCATCCGTGTGTGCAGACCTCTGCTCAGCCGCTAGAGTAAAGTGAAATGGATTTTTAAAAAAATCACTCTAAGGCGTCTATATCTCGTAAATAAGAACGGGAAGAAGTTCTTTCTTCTACCAAGACAACGCGACAATTAACACTAGAAAAAATACAAGATCTGCATCGGGAATTCATTGAGCATCTGCTGAACTTGTTGATCTTGTACTTTCTAATTATTACTCATGCTCTACATATTCTTCCAGTGTATGGGACTCGGCACATGATGGTCGGTATGCCCCTAGCCTCTACAAATAATATATATATATATATATATATATATATATGGGATAGAGAAGTTGTTTGTCTTTGAAACAAATAAATAAAAAAAGAATTATTTCTGTGTAACACGTTGTTACTAGACAGGAAAACGCCTATATATATACAAACCTGCAACAGACAAGCTAATACGCATTTACAGGACAGAGGGTAACGAATGATCGAGTACCCAATTCTGAGATATCGCAACGATGGTGAAAACGTATCGCACGCAAACGGCGCCAGTCCAGAGGGCTGCCTAAGTGTAAACGCCGAACGTTCAAAACGAAAAATCGAAATGTTGGAGATCCCGACGGTGCTTTGCTCAGGGCTTAGCCCAGGCGGATTTCGATTAGCAGTCCTCGCCAAGTGGCAGATGCTAAAAGGGTATAACAAATATTGTAATTTCTGTCCGGGCACACATCGTGCATTGATGACCTCCAATGTGCGTCAAGCAGGCCTACGCCAGTGACGCTATACAAGGTCATGTAGCAGTTGCACTGGAAAGAGGAAAATAAATCAATTATATATATATATATATATATATATATATACGTATATATACATACATACGTATATATATATATATATATATATATATATATATATATATATATATATATACGTATATATACATACATACGTATATATATATCGTATTTCTGCTGGATGCCCACTGCGGTCAAACGCAAAGCCGTTTACAGGCGTTGACATATGAATTTGAACTGAGAATATTACAACAACAACATCTATAACAACAACAGCAGCGATAACATCTATTCAGCTTAGTTTGCCGGAAAGAGAAGGCGTCGTACTTTTACTACTGCTAAGGCTACGCATGGTAAAGGCATTCGTGAAATCTGCACGTTTGCGCTGAGACAGCCTCCGAGCTGTTGTTCCCAGAGCTAACACCGACTGCCGCTAAACGTGAAAAAGTTAAGCATTAGCAACCGCGATGATTAGCGCGATAACAACACCACGCAAAACCGTCGTAACAGCAGCATTAACAGCGGCCAATAGTGTGCTTGCAGTGTGCATGAGTTAAAACAAGCGTTTGTGTCAAGATTTCTATATTCGCGTGTCCGATCTAGGTATATTTATGTATATGTATATATAAATACACTTTTTTTAAAAAAATATTCTCCGTAAGGCAATTGCCCGTGTACGTTTTTTAAACCAATTTAAGAGTGGCCGGTCTGGGTCTCAAACCCAGTCCTCGCGAATGCAAGGCAAAGACTTTGCCACTAAGCCATATTGCTCGGTCTTATATATATATATATATATATATATTATCAGTCATGCGAATCATTATCATCATCATTATTTGCCGGCATCATACAATTGTCACACAGAATATTCAAGCAGAGATGAAGGGGCGTACAGGCATGCGGAGTGTGAGCTATGGCGGCATTGAAAATCGAGAGAAATAGAAAAAAGCTGAACAAAGTGCAGATGCCGCTCACTATGGCAACGGACGCTGCTGAGACACGGAGGCTGATTTTGTGGAGGCCTTTGTTAGGGCGAAATCATATATAGAGGAACAGAGACAGCACAGCCAGCAGACTGCAGATTGAAGGCCAAGCCAGCGACTCCCTGAATACACAGAAATCGCACACCGTAGGCGTCCCTCTCATGTAGTTAAAGAATCGTTAGATTTTTTGTAGGTGCGTGAGTCTCACACTGCCCAATGGATGACTAACGGATGTGTATCATGCAGTCTTGGGTCTAGCCCCCGCAAGCAAGCTAGATGAAGCCAGAAGTAGTGAGAACAACACTCTTTCTCCAACACTTTATCCAATACTCGACAGCATTATTCTGAACTCCCTAATTAATTATCAACTGACGTAGTACACAGCGGCGAAGTAACTGCTCGTAAAACCTTTTCAAAGGTTTCCCGCGGTTGAGTTCGTTTATATGAAACTTTGTACGGACTTGGTCTAAACCACGCCAGATAAAGCAAGCATGCACTAGAAGTCTGGGCGCCGCTATAAAGTTCAGTTCTACTAGCTCGTCCCTAGTATGGAGCCGACAGGATCGTTAACTACGAGACGGACCCAATGATAGAAACGGCCGGCCATTTGCACGCATGAAAACAGACAGGATTTTCTAGGCTATCCTTGTTCTTGAAATTTATATACTATATTATATATAGTAAATAGACAAAGAAATAATAATTAATATAAACACATATATTGATAATTATTATTTTGTTGTCATTGTTTAGACGTTACACTTGTGAGGTGTAAACGTGTACTTCTTGTGTTCTCCTGATGATTATTAGTATTTTACAAGAGTAAAATTACGAGAATGGGAAAAAAGGCATTTGACTCATTACAGCTCAACGTAATAAAATGCTTTGGTATGTATTAGATCTTTTTACTAATACAAATATAATAGTAAGAAGAATAATAAGAGCATCAACAGTTTTTTAGAAATGTTAAGATGCATCAATGCACTTACACGATAGTTTTCCACAAAGTTCGGACACGCGGACAAGCGCTCTAGAACCAAGACTGGGCCTCAAAGACAACAGCACATCCGACGACCTGGCCAGCTTGGTTGCAAGCCCTGCCGTGTTTACGATCGGCAACACGTTTAAATGACGAAGCGGTGGTCATATAGACTCGTTAGCTTATCATGGCCTTTCATCCGACATAAGTGCGGGATTTCACCTCTGCGTCCGTCACGCATCTTTAAATAACAGGTCACGTCGGGCGTTGAATCTGCTCAGTTCTCCGTGTACAGTAGGTGCCCCAGGTGCCTCTAGAGACAGTGGGACGAGACCGGCTGTACTCAACTTCACGCTTTTGAACGAAGCCATTTGCTTGCGTGCGATGTAAAAACCACCCGCCTCACAAGCTCCTGGGATGACTGGTGTGATCCCAGCTGTGGCCCTGCCTCAAGTCATGCTTGCAGGCTGGCTGGCTGGCTGAGACTCATGTCATGCTTCCGGGCTGGCTGAGGCTCATGTCATGCTTCCCGGCTGAGCAAGTGCAATATGTATTCAGGAATGACGATACATCATCCACAAGTTTTGCCCGTTTGAGCATTTGAGCATATTTTGACCCGAGACACTCAAGGTCATTGGGTTGTTTGCGCTAGAGACTGTCACCTGACACGCATCGAAAGAGTGCGGCTTCTGTTTTCGAGGGAGCTTTTGTCAAGAATCGGACGTACTCTGCGTTAGAGAACTGGTGATTACACCCTGATCGCCTGGGGACAATTTTCCAACGTGTTAATTAGACAGCAATAACGCACTGCCTCTGTTGATCTTGATGATTAGCAAACGTTTTCTCGCCACCATTTTATCCTCGTCGTTATTCCCGCCGACACATGCTGTTGCACAGTTGTTCTCACCAGCAGTCCCGCCCCAAACGTTCGTCTCACAAGTGGTGCTCCGTAATCATTCTGCGTAGTCTTCTGCGTTCTAATTTTTCTCGCCTGCTTGTTCGTTGTGAACGCAAGAAAATCCCAAGCTGTGCAAGTTCAGCAGCGAGTCTTTAGCGAAAACATCGGCTACTATATACTTTGCGCCGTTGTGCGTTGAAACGACGCCAAGCGCGTGGCTTACACTCTATAACAAACGTTGTATCGACCTGGCGGACAAGGCGCTGTTTGGCGCTTGCGTCACACGCACGCAGAGAGTATTGAAACAAAGTAACACTATATATTAAGAGTGAGTTGATTTTATTTGTTAAATATTGCCTTTGGGTGTGATACATGCGCTCGAGGCACACGTCAAACGCTCCTCAACATGTTTCCCAGATTAGATCAGAGTTTACTCCTATCTACTATGTACGGACAAACAGCACTGAGCGTGGTCTCTACTGAACGTATAACTACCTAGAGAGAGCATACGAGCTGTTACATTTTATTGTTAAAAATTTATTTCAGATTTACCGACGTTGGAGCTCCACATACCAACTGTATTCCAGTTGCTTGATCATTTTAAAGTGAAAATCTCGAGGCGATATTTGTATACGGCAAGATACATTATTCTTATTCCATAACGGGGTGTAAACAACTGTCCCCTAGCGAACGTGACGATAAACTACATCAGCCCTAGGTCCAGGCCTAGTGTCGACTACCTGGACAAGGTACCAAGCACCGCCGTGGCGTTACCACGTTGTATATTCAATGACAACCTTTGCCGGAAAAATTCGCCAGCGCGTAGGTCCCCCGTGGCCAATCTTAGACACTTGCAAATTTTAGTAATAACTCCCTCAGTAATTTTACCTGGGCCCCCTAAGGTCTCAAAGGCAAAAGGTCGAAAATCCATAGAGTCTCCGATAGATGCAAACTTCCGACACTTATTTCTTTCCGCTTGCGGAAACAGCATAACTAGTCTCGGTAGCGCCGTGACTGACAATTGGAGGTGCTAAAAATTCAGTGATATATATATATATATATATATATATATATATATATATATATATGTATAATGGTACTAACGTATATGTTCTACGATAACATAAGTGTGGGCATTAGGTAACTGAAGGACATGACCGGAATTTGCTGGTTGCCTTTCCCGCCTTCCCCATCTACTCATACTCTTCCGCTCTCTTGTGCCACGTCGTTGTGTTCGGCTGGTTTGCTGGCTGACTAATGCATATGCATGCATGCACAGTTATTAGCAAAGCTCTCGACCTGCTGCCCGACGGCCGCATATATATATATATATATATATATATATATCTATATATTATATATATATATATGCATATATATATCACTTCGCACACCTCCCCAACGTTCGCCACCATCACCACCACCACCTACGCTGTCAGCCGCCACAGGCCAGCTTGAGAGCTTTCATTCGAGCGGAACACGGCAAGCCGCCAGTGGATTCGCCCACCAGCCCCACTGACTAATGGCACTCTGACAGCTACAACAACAACAACATCAACAGCAACATCAACAAGCACTACACAACAACACACAACAACAGCAGCAGCAGTAACAACAGCAACCGTCACAATGTCGAAAGAGTCGCCTTGACCGTTTGCAACAGCAGGTCTTGGTCTCGACGAAGACGAAGACAACTCGCAGAAGCAGCAAGAGGTCGCAAAGCGTGTTACACCCGCTCTTTGCTACTGTTGCACTAACGCCTACGGGACGATAACATGACACCACGTCCACGCCGGCTGGATCGAACGAATGGCCATAGGTTAATGCCGACCGTCGTCGCTCAAGCAAACCGGCCAATGCCCACCAATGCCAACCAATCAATCAGTAAATCATTCGGTCGTTCATCGAGCCGTCAATTGATGAAATGAGTTCTCATTTGTTGAATCCAGCCGCATCCATCCGTCGATTTGGCCAGATACGTACCTCCCTAGATTAGATTACGTTTCTTTCTACGATTCTGCCATTGTCATGCGGGCAATATGCTCGTAGATACTTTCGATAGCAGCCCAATCATAGTACCTGTGTCCGTGGCCAGCAGTATACGTAATGTGTGGACGACATATCAACGACGACAGTTTCAACGCGCAAGCATACGCTTGCCCACCTCCCCCGCGTGCCCCGCGTTCCTATGATGGCAACGCGACGTAATTCACGGAGTCACATATACTATTACGGAGCCATACTAAGCCAGACCCTTGGACGATCTGATTCCGAGTTCGACCGGCTCGAACTCGCCGGCCTGAACCTTACTGAACTCGTTCTGCCGTAGACGGTCAAAGTGCCCTGCGTCAATTCTGTCTGCTAGCGTCGCCTTCGCCGACAGATCCTCACGAATAGCGGCAAATGTGCTATTAACAAGTCGTCGGTGCTTACGTCTAGTCACGTAATAGGACTAAACAAATAGTTATTAACCATTTGCGAGAACAGTAATACACGTCGATAGTTCAAAGCGAGTCTGCGAACCTGCCGCTGTCCTGGTAACGCAGTGGTTCAACTAACTGTCCAGCACACGTGCTGCCAATGAAAATAATCAATCAAACAGAAACAATACGCTAACCAGCATGACAGGCATGTGAAAGGTCCTATGCAAATTCGACCGATAAAATTGATCAAACCCATGACTAGATATGCATTGTATGCTAATTTGGGAGGTGACAGTTACTGACTCATTAGCCCTTTTCAGTGGTTACTACTGGCGTGGCTATGCCTCAAACTATCGTCGAAGCAGGCAGGCTGAAGAGGCACCAGAACAGAGAAAGGCGGCTATCCGTAGAGGACTTACCCACTTGCCGTCAAGCCCTTGGCGGACGAGCCCATCAACTCGCGGTGGTGCCGCGGAAGGAATGTCGGGAGGCGGCTGATTCTAGCCACTGGAGATAAAATAGCGGGTATTTCGTCGCACAACGCGGCCCGGTCCGAGAAACCTGCGAGAAATTGGTTGGTCGGTACCTACGCCCGTAACTGTCCACACGTTTGCAGGAACCCAAGTGTTTTGCTCCACATTTGATGTAAAATACAAATAAAATATATATATGTATACATTTGTATACAGTACCATATATATATATATATATATATTATATTAATAAACAGCAAAAATATAGTCGTCATAATTTAGTGATAGTTAGAGCGGTTTTATTTTTTTTTATTAATTCACTTACCCTTTCATAAAACACGAGGAAAACAAGTTATGTTGATCGTATCAAAATATAAGCTATTTTATATATAGACGACAGTGATAACACAATCACGAATATTTGTGCACGGCACTATTTTTTTGTCAAGTCGCCTATAGGGTTTTTAGTCGTCTTACTCGTTTATTTTGATCAGATAGAGTGAGTGATATTGCTGGTGAGGCAAAATAAAACACAAATACTTATTTTTGACGAGCGATATAGATTTTTCAGTTTATTTCTTATTACTGACAATTTTGTTGTTTTTATATTGCCGTTGTTGTTATTGCTACGGGCATATGCTAGTGCTGTGCGTGTCGATGGAAATACTATTATTGGCGTCGTTGTTTTTGTTGACGTATTGTTGGCTTCAGAGATAACGAGCAGTTCGAGGCGATGACCGTTTGCCACACAACCAAGAATTGTTTGTGTTTGACGTTCGCTCTGAAGCAATCCGCTGAATCAAGACCCATGTGTTTGCTAATCCTATCAAAATACCGCTATATGTGTGGACTATGGATAATATAATTATTAGTATCGCTGCCGTTTCAATATACAGACCCAAGCTCTGGCATAGCTGGACACTCCTAGCGGCC
>QVRM01000322.1:0-30000 GCA_003439945.1 Dermanyssus gallinae | reverse complement strand
CGTGCACGTTGTGGCAGCACACGAGAAAAATTAATACCGACCGTGAGGATCTAAAGTTTTCGGGCTGACCCTCAGCCAAGATTTAACGTCCACGAAACTGTTTTTCACATTACTTCATAGAGGGACTCCCATAAATACAAATCGGTGCAACGGTGGGGCTCGAACCCGCGCACCTGCTATGTGTCTCCTCCGATTGGACTTGCCGTACGGAACCATATGATGTGCGTCAATGAGACACCAAGGGGGTTGTCGAGATGGGAGGCAACAAAGAGAGACAACCACATATTGAGATATAAAAAGTTTCATCATTAACCAACATTCATTCGTTGTGGCAGCAGCAGCATGGCCCAGCGACCTCTCCTCAGCGGTACACGGTTTAGCATCTCTATTATGCTATACATGAGCTTCGCTCAAAGAAAGTTCGATCAGCAAAAACATTGTAAGGGGAAGAGGAGGGAAGGACGGGATCGAACCGGCGACCCCGGCGGAAGATGACCCAACCATGACTAGTAATAATTCCTAATAATCACTAATAATTCCCTAGACCACGCCGCCAATAGTCATCCACTCGATACTGCTAGCTGCCAGCGACATAGGGTCATAATCACGAATTTCCGAAACTTCCCAACAACAACAACAACAACAAAAAACGAACGGAAAGAAAAAGAAAAACGTGATGTCATTCACCATAGACTACTACCATTATCATCATCAGCGTTATCATCACTGGCAACGAGGCGGAATAGTGCAAGAGATGTCCGGTAACTCCTCTACTACCACGACCAAATAAGAGTCGCGGGTTCGATGCCGCCACGACATGGACCACTTTCGCTAGCAGAGCGGCGAGACTTTTGTAAGACTTTGCAGATTTGGTGTAAAGTTCTAAATGAAGAGAAATGCATTATCAGCATCATCGTCATCATCATTATGAGCGTGGCTGTCATCATTACTGTTTGTGCTTTACGTATTGTTATGTGTTGTTGTCTCTCTTCTCGTTATCCGGCTGGTGGTCATTACTAGCGATGATAACATATCGCGCCGAAAAAAGCCGAAATTAGCCGAACCAATTCTGCCGCGGCGCAACTTCGCGACTTAACTACAATATAAACAGCAGCAGCAGCAGTACTCCCATAAATACAAATCGGTGCAACGGTGGAGCTCGAACCCGCGCACCTGCTATGTGTCTCCTCCGATCGCGAGGCACAGGCGTACTGCACCCACCACGCCACCGGGCTCAACTTACCACCACCAACGGCATTGTTCGGTAGCAACAACAGCATTTGCATGAGTTGAATTGAATAGGAAAAATGATCTCTCCTTGTTGTACTGTTTACTTGTACCGTGCCTGCTGCTGCCGCCGCCGCCATTACCTTTCTCTGCGCCGTACGCAACACTGGACCGTCCTACACAACACCGGACCACCACCGGTCAGGCCAACAAGGGGATGACATACAGATAGATGCACTGTTCGCTGTACGCAGGTGGGCGGTCAGCACTACGCCTAGCACCAAAAGTAAAGCAATCGCAGAGAAGACACGTTGGGCAGGAAATACTCCCCATGTATGAACCTGGAAATACTCCTCCCGTATGAACCCTAGCTGCTGTAGTAGTAGCAGTGGTAGTAGTAGTAAACATAGTGTCGAGCCCGGTGGCGTGGTGGCTTAAGTCTGCGCCTCGCGACCGGAGGAGACACTAGATAGGTGCGCGGGCTCGAGCCCCACCGTTGAACCGATTTGTATTTATGGGGGTAGTCCGTCTATTGAAGCAATGTGAAAAACAGTTCCGTGGACGTTAAATTTTGGCTGAGGGTCAGCCCAAAAAACTTTAGTAGTAGTAGTCATAGTAGTAAAAATAGTAAGTCGCCAGAGTGGTGCTCGAAAAATGCTAAAACTCATGCGCCTGTATAAACTGACGCCAAGACTGTCGCCGTCATTAGCATTATTTGTTGTGAACGCCGACAAAGCCTGCAGCTACTGCGCCCTAACATAAACACGTTACCGTAGACAGGTAGGTAGCGTGTACACAGGGACTGAGTATATATATATATATATATATATATATACAGGTAGTTCTACAAGTTCTTAAAATGAGCTTTTCAGATTTCAAATTTTTTCGCGCTTTCACCGCTATTGGAAACGGCAACTTTTCGAATGCTAGCAGTCAAAATATTATGGTGATTGGCCGTTGCGATTTCGTTTGATCGCTTTTCCCGTGCAACGTATCGGCGGGATTTTGAGTTTCGAGTGGTTATCAAGCGTTTTTATTTCAAAAGTTGGAATGCGACCCAAGTGAAAACTGAGTTAGACGAAGTGTACGGCGACTCTGCGCCATATTTTGCCACTGTTTCCAACTGCATTAATGAGTTAAAAAGAGGTCGCAGGAGCACCGAGGATGAACAACGTTCAGGACGCCCAAAAACGGCAACTGATGAGGAAACGTGGAAAAAGTGGGGAAAATCTTTGCCGCAGATAAGCGAGTGAACATTAAGGAGATATCGGAGGCCTTGGGGATCAGTTTGGGTAGTGTGCATTTCATCCTGCACGAGAACTTGAAGATGAAAAACTCAGAGCAAAATGAGTGCCGCATTTGCTCAACCAAGGCCAAACAGATGCGCGTGTTTCCGCTTCACAGCGAAATTTGGCCAAGATGTCGAAAAATCCGTCGGATTTTTGGCGCAGATTCGTGACCGTCGGTGAAAGCTGGGTCCATCACTACACTTCCGAGACCCAAGAAGCATCTCGCCAATCGTGTGCACCTGGTGAAGGACCTCCGAAGACGGTGCGGACAACGGCATCGGCCGGAAAGATGATGGCTACGGTTTTTTGGGACCAACGTAGAATAATTCTGGTCGACTACCTTGAGAGCGGTAAAACGATCACGGGAGAATATTATGCAAGACTGTTGGACTGCCTGAAGCAAGAACTCATCGTGAAACGGCCCGCTTTGCAGAAGAAGGTTGTCCTGTTTCACCAGGACAATGCTCCCGCACACAAGCCGCGGCAAGCAATGGCAAAACTGGCCCAACTGAGGTTCGAACTTATTGAACAACCTTCCTATTCTCCAGACCTGCCCCCCTCTGATTATTTCCTCTTCAGACATTTGAAGAATCGTCTCGGTGGAAAGCGTTTTTCCAGCAATGAAGAGGTTACAACTGCTGTCAATGCCTATTTTCAGTCTAAAGACGCAGAATTTTACTCAAGAGGTATAAATGCTCTGAAATCTCGGTGGGAAAAGTGTATTGAGCTTCTCGAGGAGTATATCAAATAAGAAAAAATTAAAAACAAGATTTGGAAAATTCTTGGTTTTCATTTTAAAAACTTGTGGAACTACCTGTATATATCTCATTAAACGGGAAATTTCTATATATATTAAGTCATCATTGAGTTTGCAATTTGCAAAATTCACATATTTACAGCAACTGTAACAATTAAGGATGCTTCGCAGAACAAGCTATCATCGACCGTGGTGGATATATATATATATATATATATATATATATATAAAGGTGAAACAGCGGGGTATCGCTCTATCCTTTTCTAGGTCGGTCGCTTTTTCCAACGTTGCGTTTCGCTTCGTCCGGCAGACACGACACGAGCAGCACAACAGTTGAATCATCTTCAAACGTTCCTCAGATTAGTGTTGACTTCACAATGAGTTTTTATGTCAGCACCCTTGCTTTTTTGAAAGTGGTTAGCGAGCGACTCTTAGCGAGCTCGAGATGGTTAGTTGTTTCCATGCTGATGGTATGGCGGATCGATCTCCGACCTCACAACAGCGTGTTTCGCGAGAGCGGCAGACGAATGAAACGGTGTGCCATTCATTAGCGCAATTCAATTCATTTATCTCGGCACACGGCAAAGATTTAAAGGCTATCGCTCCCCCTCCCGTTACGAAGGTACGCGGTTGTTTCTAGCATTTGCTAGGCTGCATCGTTTTTCTGATTAGAGGCAACAAAAATCGAATATAGATTGAATACAAGTGTCGACGGAGTTCAATCGTAGGATTAGGATACTCTGGGCATGGATTTTCGGCGTGCTGGCATGGAGAATAGTAAAACACCTGTAGTATCCTCTTATTTTCTGCGTGCAAATACGAACTATCGTAGGATTTCATTTCGGGGTTCTGAAAATCCTTCGCTGATGAAACTTTCAAGCTAGCTGACTAGGAGTTATGAATATCTTATTATACACTAATATAAATATGATATATATATATATATATATATATATATATATATATATATATATATATATATATATATATCATATTTATAATATATATATATAATATATACACTTTTTTTTACATTTTAGACATCTATATAGATAGATCGATTTCGACCGGTTAGTGAGAGCCAGATTTTTCCATTTTTAAGCAGGACAATAGCGCGCGACCAGGAGACAACGTGGGCCAGAAAGCGTGTCTTGATTTGCATTGTATGCTGACCGTAGCGATGCTGTGAGCTATTTGTTTGTTTGTCGTTTTTGACGACCGAGTCATCAAACATGGACACTGGTGGTAATGTCGAAGATGGCGACTATATATATATATATATATATATATTCATTTATCGTTGTCGCTTCCTCTCGCTCTCAGCTTTTCTCGCGCTCAACGTATAGACAACGGAACTCAACGTAACTGATTTTGTTGTTGTTGACCACACTATCAGTAGCTTTCGAAGTGCGCCACTAAAGGACGCATATTTTAAATATCGTCTGTCAAAACTTCGACACTCGATCGTGTCAAGACTTTCTCTGAACGTTCCATTCTCACAAGCGTCCCGCTTTCTTTCTTTCTTGCCCCCCCCCCCCCCCTCTCTCTCTCTGTCTATAAATATATATAAATATATACCTTTATAAATATACATTCCTCACTCTACCTTTCCTTTGCTTATGTTAGTTTATGTATACAGCAGCATCAGTGAATTAGCGGCAAAAGATGTCCAAGGTGATGATTGATGCCGCAATTGAACGCACTGCTGTAATGCTTAAACGTGTGTTTGTGTGTGTGAGCTTTCATCAAGTGTGTACATACGTACGCAAGCAACAAGAACACGTGTAAGGCATTTACACCCGTAACATTGTTGTTCTCAGTTATGATACCAAATGCAGGTGTACGTGTTAGATGTACCAGTCGGCGGATTATGAAAAACTACCATCTAGTATCAACCAAAATCATGTTCGCAAGTTTTTTTTTGACAGTTGCTGCACTTCCGTTGTTTTATCTTTTATTTGCTTAATTATTAGAGGTAACAATTGTCTCTTTATGAACGTGCGCACCGGTTATTTCGCGAGTTGCTACGATGTTCGGTCTACGGATCGGATAGCTGTGTCGAAAAACTGTGTATGTAAAGAAGTGCTCTACTCAAAAAGCACACCATACAAAGAAGGCAAATGCTGGACGACTCGATTTGCAGAAACCGAAGAAGTTAACGCGATACGATGGTGGCAATTAGGTGTACCTATCTAAGTCTGGCAACGCAATCTGTGCTTGAATAAACTGTGTGTGTGTGTCTGTTCTAGCTGCCCCTGAACAGCACCGTCACAATTGCTATTCTAGCATGCTGACTCGGGCGGGTAAGTCTAACTAGGATCCACCGTCGAACTATCGCCACCTGTAAATCAGAAATGATGTTTGTGACAGGTTTACTCGGAGAGGGACGACGAAAAACTACAGGGGCAGACGATAATAGATACATCTATGCCAGGATGCCATTAACAATAGCGACGTCGTGATTACTATAGAACCTGTACGAAGCATTCCCAACCCACTTTGGGAATTATGCAAACAATTGTAACTAACCTGAAAGCGACTTGGGCGATTGACTCTATGGACCTCTTCTTTAAAGTCTTCTTTAGTCGACAGTGCGGACATTTTGATACGTGATTGACCTCAATCAAGACAGCTGAATTGCAGTGAACCCGTCGGATAACGACATTGTGTAATCATTGCCAGATATTGTTAAGATTGTTGGTAAAGGTTTGTTATCTAGGGGAAGCAAAGCTAATAGAGGCTGTAACACTTCCATAACAGTGCGAAAAGCTTAGGCTGTCTCTGGGCTGACTATCCTCGAAGCGTGAGAGGTTCTCCAGGGCCAGGGCTTTTGATGAGATTCCTCCTGAAGATCGATAAGCTGAGAAGTGACTCTCACCCGCTGGTTCTATCGGCACATTTAAAATAGCGCTCTATAAAGAGAAGCAGGCTTTCGACGGCACGACCGACCCCCGACTTCGCGACGGCTTCACTGATGGGGCTGTATAAGCACATCCTTTGGCTACACTTTGGACCGGGGTGTAGCCATCTTTAGCAATAAACTCTGCATCGCGTCCCTTAAGGGTGAGCTTCTTCCTTCATCATGCCGAAGAGGCTTAACATGGTGGGTGATAGGTTTGAGTCTGTATGAGTTCACTGGACATCTGGCGAGCTGAGCTACTACATAAACCTCTGACAACGAGCCTGAGTCTGCACGCTCGTGTGCGTTAACCGAGACACTATTAAGATGAGGTGCGACTAACAGTACCGAGTGGAGTCGAGCTGCACATGTATGCCCACCGATATATTCTGCCAGACTTCGTTGCCTCTTGGATGCCAGTAGCCTGCCTACACCTGTTGATGTCCAAGCGACTCGGAGCAAGTGAGGCACCAGGGCGGCCAAAAAAGTGAACGAAATCGCTCGCTCTGGGAACAGAACTTGGGCTGCCGAGCGCACTGTTGGTGGCGCTACCACCTAAATCACGACATCTTCTACAAACTAGCCCTTTTTCGAAAGGTAAATTATTAAAACCAAAAAAAGAATTAGCTAAGGTCAACGGCGACACTATTACATTGAACGCCACGAAAAAGCTGATCAGGACGGCTACGATTGGTCGGAGAGGTAACCTCCTAGCGCGTATCGTGGCCCAATAAAAACTCAACTAGGCACACTCTTGCTGTGGCAACAGGTACCAAAGAAGTCTCACCAAAGCGACGCAAGTAGAATATTTTTTCCGGGGTGTTGGCTAGACACAGGTGCATGACCGCGACTATACACTGCATCATGCTTGTTGTACATATACTATATGTATAGACTGCGTACACGGGATATATATGATCGATTACAGGACATCTGATTACCATTAAAAATCGTTGAGTCGGGCAGCCTCCCGTCACCGCTAAAGAATACGACGGTATCTTCTTTATTTATTAAAAAAAATATTAAAAATTAGAAGCCGCGCAGCCAATTTTAGTTCAATCTTGGTCGTTAATTCTATTTCAGAGATTATCGACAACAAAGTGTTAGCCAGGCTAAATCGACATTTAAAGTCGATCAATTTCTTTCACTTAATCAGTTCGGCTTTCGCACTGGTAGGTCGACTGACCTCACAATGGCCCAAGTTTTGTCTTGCAGTCTTTCTTGACGTGTCGGCTTCTCTCGATTGTCTTGGTCATTCTTTTCTGTTACGGATGCTCGCTCGATGGGTTGCTTCTTGCCGGCTGTTACTTATTTATATTTCTCAACAGCAGGGGGCAGCTGCTTTACGTTCTATTAGTCGCCACAACATGTAGATGTGGTGGTCAGGAGGGTGTCAAATCTACAACATACCCCGTACATGTCGATAGTTCTAAACCAACTAATTTGCGTGGAACTCACATAGAGACCTTAAGCAGTTAAGCCCGGTGGCGGGGTGCATTCGCGTGCGTTTCGCGACCGGAGGAGACACATAGATGCACGTGTTCGAACCCCATTTTTGCAGAGTTGTATTTGTGGGATCCGTTTTACGAAACAATGCGAAAGCAGTCCCGTAGACGTTTAATCTTGGTTGAAGGTCAGCCCGAAAATAGTTTTATGCTGTTGCTTGGTTCAGGTCATATCTCTTAGGTCGGATACAGGTGGTACGAGCTGGTCGGATGGAGTTCTCGCGGCAGCAGGTTGATATCGGGCCAACTCAAGACTCGGTCTTCGGACCAATTATGTTTCTGTTATCAATTTTGTTCTATGAAAAGTCCGGATGCTAAACCTTGACTCCGCTTTAACTTTGTCTGATGATACGGTGCTACTGTTCAGAGTTCCAATCGGCGGAACTTTAATACGGAATTGCACCAAGGTCTCCTAAATGTGGACAACATAATTAGCATTTTAATACTTTCGCACTAGTTGTCAATTCTATTAAAATCAATTTTATAGTTATGCGCTCCTTGCCGATGCTACTAGTCTTACCTGAAAAATTGTTACTCAAGAACAGTGAGCTCTTGCAGACCGCTAGCGCATAGGGCTTGCTCTCTCTCCCAATAGGGGCCTTACTCCTGCTGTACAAAATCGTCTTCTTACCAGTGCTATGTTAAGGTATCCTTCTTTGGGGTAGGGGATATGACGGGATTATTCGAAGAGTTAAAGTAAGACAGAATGATGCAATGAGAAGGCGAAGGGATTTGGTCCGTGACTTGTTCAGCCGATTTAACCTACTTACGGTGGAAAAATATACACGCTGCAAGTTTCTATGTTAGCATAAATATTCGCGAGGTGGTACCTACGGAGATCGCGTTTCCACTAGTTTTTACCTCAAGTCGAGCATCAGCTAAGGGCGTGCAACACTTTCGCAGTGCCCTCAGTGTCCTTGGAGTCTAGTCAACGCACACTTACACGTCGCGTTTTTGAAATCTGGATCTGTATCGCAAAAAAAACATTGAATGCCTCACAACGAAGCAACTCTTCGCTAGCGAAATAAACCGTTCTTAATTTCACAGTCGGAATCAGAAAAAAATGGCTCTTAACAGTCTGAATCAGACCTTTAATCTTTGTATATTCTGAATTGGTATGGTTGTGCTCTGGATAAGAGAAGAGTCACTCATTTCGGATGGGTGTATCCACGTGTTTTTACCTATATAGCTTTTGTGAATTATGAAGATGCTATACGAGTGCACTACTTTGCATGCGTGTTGTCTTATTTATTGTTCGGCGTTGTAACAAAAACAAATATATGATGTATGCTGCCTAATGCTGTATAGAAGTCCTCGTGATAATATCCATCGTGATTGTCTCTTGCGAAAAGTGTTTACACAACGCATATATTTATAGGAGTGTGTTGAGTGTGATTTTGCTGTCTTTTGCTCACTTTTTCAACCGTTTTCCATTACAGAGAACCTACGCGTTGTAAAATGCCGGTACCTACCGTTGAATAAGACTCGATCGAGATTGAAAACAAATATGCGAATAGATATATACATACCCGAAGATCATGAAGGCCAGGGCGTTGCAACAGGTTAGAGCGACTACTCATTGCATTCTGCGCAAGCAGCTCGTAGATCTCAGGACTTACCCGATTCCCATACTGAGGGGTGTAGCTTTACGTCCTTGGTCTCTAGGCCTATCGGGAAATCGGACGTCTGTTACAGGACAATCAAGCACATACGCGCGAACGACGACGACCCCCGGGAGCCAACAGACGGGACCACGGGACGATGCATCTTTGGCTGATCATCAGCGGAGCCGGATTTGAGGCGTCTGCTCTCGCCTTGAGCCTCCCGGCGGTGTGGTGCGCCTTGCGACCGGAGGAGACACGTAGATTCAGCACGGGTTCAATCAATGGAGGATTTCAAGACTTCGACAAGGAAGCAGCTGTTGGACGTGCCCTCTACACGAGTTTTCCCAACAGTCCATGTGGAAGCATGGCTGCTGGCTCTCGGCGGTATGATTAGTAATCTATTGACTCAATGAGCATAAGTAATATTTGATCAACTTTAAACCGGAGACTTTATTTCGGTGAATGACAACCATGCCTAGCACACTACCTAGTTTTAGAAGGTTGCTCTTATTATAGGCTATACTATTTTGCTTGAAAGCAAAATGCCAAGGGCCGCATAGGTCCAGCAAGGCGACCTATTGGGGCCGCCCTTACGCCTTGCCTCGCAGTTTATGAGCTAGTTTCATCGGTAAGAAGCTCGCTCATTTGATATCCGTAAGGTTCGCGAATTCGAGGCAACGAGCTAATTGGAACTGAACGTGGTTAAGTGCAAAGCATTGCTTCTTTCCAAAGACTCGACGTGGGTCTTTGGACTGGAGCTATAGGACTGTACAGTTAGTTATAGAAGTGAACCTGTAAACCTCTAAAACAATTGTACAGGATCAGAAAAAAGCATTTGGTTTTTGCAGGTTCACTAACCAGCCGTAGACTCTAACTAGTTCAACGGCAAAAGTGGCTCGTTTAGATGTGCCGCCTACTTCATAGGCCTTTACTGATTCCATAATGATCTCCTAAGGATCTCGTAATCCTCCTAGTGACATCGTAATCTTCCTAGTGGCCTTGTGATTCTCACAGTGACCTCGTGATTCTCATAGTGACCTCGTGATTCACCTAGTGACCTTGTGATTCTCATAGCGACCTCGTGAGTCTCATAGCGACCTCGTGATCCTCCTAGCGACCTTACAATCCTGCTAGTGAGTTCCTGAGGACAACGGTTGTTTAACGTGTTCCACTCTGCGCAAATTGACTACCAATTAATAGTGCCATTTTTGGACATGGAATTCTCCGATAGAAATGCGAACCGAATCTAATCTTTTTTTATTCCAACCTTCTCGTGTCATATATTGCGCAAGTATATTGATTCGAAATTAAATGTTCGCCCACAAATCCTGACGTAAGTTCATTGGGCGGCTAGGATGGGCCCCGTTCAGCGACGACCTGCAGGTTCTTGCAACGACGTATACTGGCGACTGATGCTCGGCGCAGATCTGATACGTAGATTGAAACAGACCAAATTGAGACGATTACATACGCATAACTTTGAAACAAAAGCAGTATGAATGACATGTGACAAGAACGATGACGACGACGACGACAACAACAACAGCAGCAGTGAGAACAATGCAGCAGCAGCAGTAGCAGCAACAACAACAACAATAGCAACAACACAACTCTAGCAACATTGTAGCAGCAGCAATAACAACAACAACAGCAACAACGTAAAACAACACGCCAACCCATACATACGAGAACATGACAAGCGACGCGCGGTTTGTGTCATGATGGCTAATCGAATGCAATTCTCATATGCATATATGTAGACGGTGTTGTTGTTGTATCATCAACTTGCCACTTCGGCCACCGTCTCTCTCTCTCTCTCTCTCTCTCTCTATATATATATATATATATATATATATATATATATCTGTTCGCTCGTTTATGTTCGATCGGTGGTGTTCGATGGATCGCATGCGCGTGTTCTTCTTTGCTCTTCTTTTTTTTTTCTGTCTTTTTCTGCCATTTTCTGCAGCTGCTGTTGCTGTTGCTAAACGAAGGACAATAAAGCGGAGGATGACCGCAATCGAATGACAGACAGACAAAACATGCGCTCTACTCGTTGCGCTGGCCATTCCGAACATCGATCGAACTGTCGTCGTTATTGCTACTGCTGCTGTTGCCGTTGTTTTGATTACTGCTGTTGTTCTTGTTGTTGTTGCTGTTGTTGTTTTTGCTGCTGCTGTTGCTGCTGTTGTTGTTGTTGTTGACGGTGTTGTTGTTCTTGTTGCTGTTGTTGTCGCCGTTGTTGTTGCCGTTGTTGTTAATGTTGCTGCTGCTGCTGTTGTTGTTGTGGTTGCTGTTGTGTCGCCGTTGTTGTTGTTGTTGCTGCTGCTGCTGCTGCTGTTGTTGTGGTTGCTGTTGTTGTTGTGGTTGCTGTTGTTGTTGTGGTTGCTGTTGTTGTTGTTGTTGTTGTTGTTGTTGTTGTTGTAATTGTTGCTGTTGTTGTTGTCGCCGTTGTTGTTGTTGCTGCTGCTGTTGTTCCGATTACTGTTGTTGTTATTGTTGTTGTTGTTGTTGACGGTGTTGTTTATGTTACTGTTACTGCTGCTGTTGTTGTTGTTGTGGTTGTTGTTGCTGTTGTTGTTGTGGTTGCTGTTGCTGTTGACGGTGTTGTTGTTGCTTTTGACGGTGTTGTTGTGGTTGCTGTTGCTGTTGTTGTGGTTGCCGTTGTTGTCGCCGTTGTTGTTGTTGTTGTTGTTGTTGTTGTTGCTGCTGCTGCTGCTGCTGTTGTCACTATGGTCATGATCACCGTGATGAGCATCATTTTCATCATGGTCGACTGGTTCACTGCGCTTCACTGCATCATTGCTGCTGGTGCTGCTGGTACTGCTGATTCTGCTACTACTACTACTACGATTACTACTGCTGCTGCTGCGGTTGTTGTTGTTCATATTATTATTACTATTATTAATACTAGTATCATCAGTAGTAACATGACAGCCTACGGCGCGACGACGACGACGACTGCGTTTTACAGCGCCCGTACTCGAATGGCCAAGCGGCCAGTTGGCCAGTCGCTTGACCGGCCGAGCAAACGAACGAACGCACGAAGGAACGCGCGGCCGGGAGTCCGGCCGCGCGTTCGAAAAGGAGCGTGCAGCAGCAGCAGCAACGCGATTACATCGCGGCCGGCCAACCTCCGCCGCAAATGTATAATAGTTGTTGCTTTTTTTTCGTGTTGGCTCACCGGCAACAACAACAACAACAACAGTAGCAGCAGCAGCAATACTGCTACTTGTGCTACATCGCCTACTACGATGACTTCACAATCTGACAACTGATCTGACATATACAGCAAGCAAGAAAAGGGGCAGGGGACGACGTGCGCGCGCACGGGAGATATATACTCGTATATATATAGAGAGAGATAGAAGAAAAGGATAGATAGAAGAGGGAGAGAGATAGAGAGATAGAAGAGAGATATCTGTGGATCGAAAGGGAGAGAGTTAGAGATAGATAGAGAGGGGGGGGAGGGAGAGAGGAATAAAGATAGAGGGAGGGAGAGAGGGAGAGATGGGGAGAGACAGAGGGAGAGAGATGAGGGAGAGCTGGAGAGAGAGATGAGGGAGAGCTGGAGAGAGAGAGAGAAAGAGAGAGAGGCGCCGTTTACGGATACGGAATCAGCAACATATGATGACGATGATGGTGGTGATGCTGATATCGTTTCGGGCTAGTTTGGGCGAAACGAAGGCGGCAGTCATCATGCGTTGCACCGCAAGCCCCGGTCCCAACCGCCAGACCCAAACTCACGCACGCTCACGCTGCGCAACACTGCTGCTGGTGGTGGTGACGACGACGACAGTGGTGTGGTCAGTCGATCTGCCACAGCCAGCAAATTGGTCAGTTCTCCTCCCAATACGTCATTCATTCGATATGATGACGGTTTTGCGAAGCCACTATTGCCGTCCGCCGCCGCCGTCGTCGTCGCCGTCGTGGTCGTCGACATCATGCTTGTGGTCGTAACGCGTTCAGAATGAATTAAGCCTTTTTGGCCGATCATCACACACACATATATATATATATACCAATACAACAATATATATATATATATATACGGCCAAAGAATAAGTTTGAACACCGCCCGCAGACCTAGTTGGCGGCATAGGTCGTTCACATTCTGATGATGAAGATTACTCTCCCCTGCACAAAGTCGAGGGGGTTGTTGCTGCTAAGTAGCTGTTACAGAGGTGTTACAGCTGGCAGATTGGTGGTATCGTCGCTGCTTTCCGTGCCCTCAAAGTCTGGCGCTGACATTGACTAAGGGCAGCAAAAAGATCCGAACAACCCCATCCATTATTAGTAAGGTGGCACGGTACGGCAGTTTATTGAGTTATCCCCACGTGACGTTTTGACGTCATCCATCAAGGCTGCTACGCTCAAGTGCTCAAATGAAAACGACAAATCTCCTGTAGTCGCCATGACGCCCTAACTCGGTAGCGATAAACCTTGCGGCGCAGAGGCAGCTTGCCCCGAACCAAGCCGGAAGATGTTTCGAACTTCTCGATATCGTTGTGTTCGCCGAGACGTGGGCTACAGTGACCTACAGTAATTTCCGGGTGGTATGTGACAGAATATCCTGGAGTGCACACAGGCTGGTCGGGCAAGCAAGGTAGGTTGGAGTATGGCCAAGCTTTGCGGTATGAATACTCGTTATGAACATAGCGGAAAGATACTCTAGTGTAAAGGAGTCTTTTCTTATCTTAGTGGAGAAGCTAGCTCGGACCTTAAGTCCAATAGATAGATGTCTCACAGTTCCAAAGTGTGCTCCCGTGATATTTTCTGCCCCATGCAAACAAGTTACCAACACTCGAGTCACATTGTCTCAATTATTTAGTGAATCGAAAGTAGATGACATAATTGCCCATGCGTTATTGCTGAAAACTGCAGGGCATGGCCGGGTCCGCAAGAGTATTTCCGGCGGGCACCTTGTCATAAACCCTGCTTTACTGCCCTTAACAGCGAAGTGCTCAAGAGACTTTGTCTTTGCATGAGGACTGGCATTTAATTCTTGTAACCATCATTCATAAACGGGAAAAATACAGACTCCTTCGCCCAATCAACCCTCGGCACGCACAATTGATCCCTTCATGTACGCTGACGATCTAGTCGTCTAGGCACGCAGCCAATGTCCCTTGCAGTAGTCACCTTACATAATTTTTTTACTTGCAACTTCTTAAAAACGAGCTCTAGTAAAACAAAATCTATAAATTTAGATTAGAGAGAGTAGGTTAGTAGAGGCTAGATTGTCCACAAAAGACATTTGCGCTTAAAGCGAAAACAATTGACTACGCTGACTATGAAAATGACTACGATGAAAACGAGCTTTGCAAGACGCTCAAAGGAACGCGCTCGTGGAGACTTTTAATCAATTTTTGGCATACAGGAACCTTATTAACTGTCCATGCGCCTAACGTTTTTTAACCTAAGGGTATTCCATAAGGTTTTACGTACCGTAGCGTACAGTACGCAGGTTATATGGCCTTTCTTCGCAAATTTTTTTTTTTGGGAAAGTAGGAGCAAGTGCAGTTTGCTTTAAGAGTTCACTGTAGTGTCCACACTTTCCTCGATTCAACCCTGTTTTTTATTGAGCACCTCAGAATGAAGAGCTATGTCCTGCTCTGAAACGATAGCGTTGGGAGAGCATTTGGCCGACTGGAAGATAAAGATGGCGTACATTGACTTGTCATTGTACGTGACCAACGTGCTGGATGGAAATGTGGGTTTTGCGGGCAGCATTGCGAAGGCGATTACCTAAATCAGTGCCACCGTTGAACAAATTACAGGCGACGGCTGTGTGCGTGTAGTATGAACCAAACCTTGAATAATAAACAACAACTACTATTGTACGTATATTTGGTACACGACTGGATTTCTCTGGCAGGGCTTTGTGTACCTGCTAGCGGGTTGCCGACCGGCAGGGGAAATAATCAGAGTCAGGCTTAGGCCACCCATCACAGGACCATTTCAGCAACTTTTGTTGGAGGTGATTGAGACCCCGGCAGAGGGCAGAGGCGCAGTTAGATGTGGATCCCGCCAGGAAGCTTCGGCATGGAATGACATACTTTAGTCGGCACGTGTACACAAGGTACACTGTGCAGGGCTTCCATCACTTGGTATGTTCGACCCAAGGATTTCACCAAAGCGGCGATTAATGTCTTTGCCGATTTTGCTCGCAGATGTGCGCTAAACACCATACAGCGAACTGCCAGACGCATCGGCACTTGTTGCACGTTTTCGTCCTGTGGGACGATCGCCGAAATGTTCAAAATATATATAATGACGATTATATTATAATTACGTATTATATTGAAATGCGAAGTTATTGCGAAATAAATATGTGTGTAATTAGCCAACAGAGTATGACCTGCGCGTCGTAGATGCATTGATTTCTGTCAAAACTTTAAAAATAGAGGACGGATTTTGTCTAGATGTCAAGCCAGCTTTCTCTATGTGCTCCCAGCCTCAAACTTCACGGTATAAGAACCTTAATTGGATATTTGAGTCTGCGCACGGATCAATAGCTCATTTGGAGAGGTGAGGCCAGTAGCACTATGTACGTCCAAATTCATATGAGGACGGGTAAGGTGATTTGGCTTCTAACATTGGCGGCTTGCTTGACGTTAAGCAAACTCACGTCTAGCGATTGTATTCATTAAAGCAAGTTAAGTGGCCAGAAAACATAAGCGTGTCTCATCATTTTAGACACTTTAGTGAAGCCTGTTCAGAATTGAGAGCAAGAAGATTATGCCTAAAGCCAGCGAGGGCCCAAAATGCTTTCTCCTGTCAGGAGAAGCCTCTCTGTGTTTGTGCAACAGCGGAATTGTAATTTGAAGATCGCTACCCGTGCGTGAAACACCTGCGTGTGCTTATATTTCGGCCAACCAATTTTTATGACTACAACCTCCATTTTGTAACGGTTTTCTTAATTAGTGTAAGCCGCGGCACAAGAGGTTACGTCTACCATGAACGCAACATGACTTTGTACAACTTTCTAGAAACGCGTTGGTCTGTTGTACCGCGGTTTTCACTCCTACTTCCCTTCAAGCGCTATGTGCGGCTATGTTAACAAATATTCTGCATTTCATTGTGCCGAATAAGTCGCATTTCTTGTGCAACTGTGCTTACTGAAGGTTTCATTGAGTTTGGGGCAATTCCCTCATCTTTGGGCGGCTTGAGATAAAGCATTAGTCATTTTTCTCGCCATAGCGCCGATGCACATCAATAGTAGTAGCTCGTTGAGGCCCGGAAATTGGTGAATTTTGACCGGAAAGTCCGGGAAAGCCATATTGCACAACAGTTTTTGTTTTGTTTTACGTTTTTCCGTAAGGCTTATGCCCGTGTACGGTTTTTTCATGTCAGGACTGATGTTTTAATCCACTCCGGCATTTACCTTGTCTAAATTGGAAACCATGCAAACCAATTTTAGAGTGCCCGGTCTGGGTCTCGAACCCAACCCTCCCAAATGCAAGGCAAAGGCTTTGCCACTAAGCCATCTTGCTCGGTTTTTTGGCAGACATGATGAGTTCACAAGCCTTTCTCGGGGCCCGTGGTAGATTTGTGATTTTAATCGGCCAAGACTGGTGGGTAGGTGTTGTTTCGCTGATACGGCAACTAGGGTTTTATTCAACGACAGCGCAATAGTAAATGTAAACAAATCATCTGGCGGCCGCTAAGGAGGGTGAATGCAGTTACGCATCGAGTGGGGGGTGTTCCCCCACTTCAGCCGTGTGAGACTCGACCCTACCGGTTGGATGTTGGTCCGTCAAGACCCCTACCAGCTAACAACACCTCTCCCCTTAAGCGTTACTCTCTATTGGCCCGGCTATCCATAGAACAGTACTATGGGCCATTAGAAGAAGTGGCGAGCGCCTAGCGGATCATGTAGCCGAGGTCACTCACGGGTTCCCCACCGGTCCGACGTGCTTGTCCCAACACCTGCGAACCCGTTTGATTACAAGCCACGTCATCTGCTAATGTCGCAAGCGCTATCCGTCTCTTCTGTACCTACCGAGTTCGGCTTTCTTTTTCATCAGTGCAGTTGCTATTTCCTCGCCCAGCTTCCATGCTGATGATGTGCTGCATATGTACTCCGCAAATATCATCATGTTATTTCTCGGCGGGTGTGATGTTTTTACTTCTCGTTTTTCTTCTTCTTCTCTGGTCCATCTCAATCTTAGGCCTAATGTGATTTGTGCCCCTAAGACCCTTGTCTAGTGGGACACCAATGTATCCGGCTTCTTTTACTTGCTTGATCTTTTGGCCCACTCTCATGCTGCCCACTCTTTGCCCTTCTGTCAGGAGAATGGTGTCGCTCTTTTCCGGGGCAAGTTGTAGCCCAGCTCTATCCATCCATCTCTTTGTCGACCGGAGAACCATGTTTGTCTTTAATTTTAGTTCTTCCTCTGTCTTTGCGTGAGTTTTTACGACCAAGTCGTCCGCGTACGCAATCCTCTCTACTCCCTGTGGGAGATCTTGCTGTCTCAGGACGTCGTCATATGTTATGTTATAGAGCAGGGAGCCCAGGATTGACCCCTGTGGAACTCCTGCTGTCATCTCTATCTCCACTGTGCCGTGTTCCTTGCTGCCTTCTTCTTCTGTCTTCCAGGCACCGAGAGGGCCCTCATGAGAAAGGGAAGGACCGCTTTTCTCACCAGGGTGTTAAAAATCCTTTTTACGACAGACTGTTAAACGCGCGCTTATCCCTCTGACAATTTTGTAGGGCGTTCCCCATGGTTCGTCATTCATGTGATTTATCATTTGTCGCCAGCGAAGCTTTTTGCTCTCTACAGTTATTTTTAAAGCCGTTCTGGGTCTTCTATAATTGTCTCTCGGGATCTCGGCCGCACGGGTCCTATGGCGTTTTTAAGCTTCCTTTTGGCTCTGTTACAATCTGCCCGTTTATATGACGCTGTTCCTCCAGTATTTTAGCTGACAGGTAGTTTTTTCCGGGTGAGGGGCTTAGTAGTCCTAGTGCAAATCCTTTTGAGGGCGTCGTGCAGGTTTCTGGGGTCAGCTGGAAAGGAGTTGTGAGAATTGCCTTCTTGACTTCGTTTGAAGACCTCTTGAAGTCCTTGGGCCTGCAGTGCATTTTGCTTCTAATAGGCAGCGTTTTTTGCTGCAGTTCCATCGTAAGCTCAATAGAATAGAGGTTTTCTTTCTCGGTGAACACTGTCCGTTCTTTTATTTTATTGGCCATTGTATCGTTGCATAATGTTGGATCGACCGTTGACTGATGTCCGGCCCTGTGGAAGGTCGGGTCTTTGCCATCGTTTTTAATATACAGGTCCAGACTGGCTGCCCATTCAATCAATGTTCTCCCTCTCTTGTTCGCCCGCCGCGACCCCGTGTTCCGATTCCTCGTTGAAGTCTTCTGTCACGACTACGCCCTTTCCGTTAGTGGCTTCATTTATTGATGCTCCTATTTTGCTGAGTATGTTCTCGAGTTTATCCAGGCTGCCGCTGGGGCTGCTCTGACAAGAGTACAGTCTCTATCCTTCTAGCGGTTCCACCCATACAAACTCGTGCCCGCTTCCGTGTCTTGTGATTTGCACGAAGCCGGCATTTATAATTGCTGCACTATTGGTTCGATCATTCATTTTCAAAAATCATTCATTTTTTGCTGCTATTGCTTGATTTGGTTCGCCCATTGCCACCAGCCACTTGGCTTCTCTCTTGCGGCTATCTTCGACCATATCATGTGCATATCTACTTTTGTTGCAGTTTACTTATATACATATATATATATATATACACATATGTGTAAATTACTTTATCTATTACAACTGTTGATTATTTATATACATATATTTTTTTTGCGTATTGGCCGTTCTCCCCCAATTTTGTACCACTATTTTATTAGACTATCTCTTCGTTAGATCGATACAAAATGATCTAACAGGAAAAAGTAACTTTACTAAAGCATATGAGCTAAAGAGTGGATCATTTCTTTGACTCTAAAAAAATAATATTTTTTCGAAACAGGGATTCAAAAGTTAAATGGCCGGTGGCAGCATATCATTGAAAAGGAGGGATAGATAGTATTACATTGGTGGCAAAAAAGCGCGAATGCTTTCGTAGCACACTCTATAAATATATAAATACACATGCATATATATATATATATATATATATATATATATGTATATGTACGTACGCACACATCTTATAAATACATATTTGTACATGTACGTATGTGTCTATATATATATATATATATATATATATATATATATATTGTCTGATAGACGATTGATAGTAGCCGGGGATAGCGTTTCGCTTCCGCCGTTTCTATCGGTTTGTGCTGTTGCCAGGCGTAACGAACGCTTGTTGCTCATTGCGCCAAGCTGCTACTTCAGTCTTTGTAGCTCTCGCGCTGTTGGCAGCGGACCGAACGGTGTTGCCGCTGCTGCTGCTGCTGTTGAGTCTGTTGTACATGTGTGCATGTACATGTATTTGTGTGTACGTGATATAGCTTGCCACTCATTGACTTGACTACGCACCGACGGTCTTGCGTCGAGTCAATCAAGTGGCGTGCTGGCTTCACTTGGTGATGGGTACGTTCGCGTGAACGGTGGTCCTTGATCGTACGCGTAGTAGTAGTAGTAATAGTTGTTGTTGTTCTTGCTGGTGTTGTTGCTGTTTTTTGTTGTTGCTGCTGCTGGTGTTGTTGCTGTTTTTTGTTGTTGCTGCTGCTGCTGTTATCTCTACTGTTGTCGTTGTTGTTGCTGTTGTTGTTGTTGTTGCTGCTAAGATTGCTGTTGTTGTCGTCGATGGTGTCTCTGTTCTTGTTATCGCTGCTGCTTTTGTGGCTGTTACTGTTGTTAAACGTTGTATCCAACAGCTTATTCAGCTGCTAGGTTATATATATATATATATATATATACGGCGTGCGTAAATATATACATATATATATATATATATATATATATATATATATATATATATATATATATATATATATATATATATATATATATATTAATACGGCACGCAGATGCGGCTGTAGTATGCGGTGGTAGTAACCGCAACCCCAGCAACAGCAGCAACAATAGCAGCCGCCGCCTCCAGCGGCCGGACCAGTCGCACTGGCAACGTGTATCATTTGTTATTTGACCATTCGACAAGGGACGCAACGTCAAACTTGTTGCGATTCATGTTGTTGTTGTTGTTGCGATTTATGCTGTTGTTGTTGTTGTTGTTGTTGTTGCAATTCATGTTGTTGTTGTTTTTGCTGCTGCTGTTGTTGTTTGCTCTTGCTGTTGCTATTGTTGTTCTTATTGTCATCGTCGTTGTCATCACTATCGCGGCTCTTCTTTGCACAGGTACTCCGCCGCACAATGTATTGCTGCAGTTTCGTTCGTTATGTCTTAGGTGAGCCGTATTCCGAAGATCAGGAGTCAAATATATAGTGTGTTTGTACGCAATTTGCCGTTGTTTTGTCTCTGACGCAAGCAAAGTTCCGCCTCGAAGGCTGCCTAGCCGCAAGTCTGATGGACTCGATCCGTTTCGCCCACACAGACGAGACCGGAGAGAGATCTTTGGCTGAATGTGCGTCCGGATGACAACCTTAGGGCACCGTACTGTCAAGCTCTGAGTTTAAAACCGCATGCAGCCTCCACCTAGGCCTTGATGTTGAAGATACTGTCACACCTCTCTTTGACCCTGATCCCTTCAGCCAGTATGACCTGTATGACGCATACAAAAGTAGGAAGCGGAACAGCAATCTCAGTGTTGGCTGGTTTCAAGCCCTGTTCTCACGCCACCGGTGGTACCGTGGGCCATGCATGACGTCGGCTATCAAGACAGGTGCTCCTATCAGTAAGCCCTTTATGTATTCGTCGCGGGGTGAACCGGTTCACCCCGATAGGCTACCTTAACCCAATGAGTTGTCTTAAAGTCCAGGCAGAGTGAAAGGTCACGCAGAACTCAATAGCATCGTCAGAAGAGTCCTACGCAGAGCAGGAGTACCTTCCCCTCGCCTGAACTAAAATATCTTACTAGTGGCGAGCTTCGACCTGATGGGATCGTTGTGCAGCACACGGTTATGGCAGCCCGGTACGAGGTTAATCTGGTGCGTTCCCGCAGACTCGGAGGAACGGATAAAATATATCGCGCTGTCAACAAGTTACTGTTTTATTCGTGGAGCGCATCAAGAATTATTCGCGCGTTGCCGCGTTAAGCTTCTAAGGCGATGCGCTGCTTCAGAAACGCCGCATATCGTTTGTTTCCGTTTGACTCCTCGACCTCCGCGTTATGGCCAAAGCCTCCCGTCTTCACATGCCTGATGTATCGATGATGAACACACAGATAGTGTGCTTGTTTCCCAGGGCTTCGTAATAACAAATCTCGTACGTCTCCACTTTGAGTGCGGCGCCGCCTACCGTGCGAGAGATTGCCGTATAGCTTGCCGCATACGGTTCCCGAGTGACGTGTCCTAGATCAGTAGCTTTCCCATTGCCCACGGGTCAGGGTCATGCCGTCTGGTCTAATTTTGTCATCGCCACACAAATGTGTCGGCTCGACGCGCATGGCAAAGCGCGCTTTGTGGGCGCCGCCTCCTTGCTCTCTCCAGCTCTTGGTTACCTTTCGCATCAGCCCTGTTCGTACCATAAGAACATGGATGAGCGGCGGCGAATGCATCCATCCATATATCATGTATATACAGGTATTGATAGTACGGGGTAAAGATTGTCATCTCGTCCGACGTTGAGCCAAAGACTGCTCTCTTGATGTGTGACGAGACGTACGAATTCCGTTAGGCTTATGGTCAGGGAGACTTCGAGGCGGGACATGGCTTGCGCCGGTCAAATTTTATCCCACGCCGATCGCTTGCCCCTCTATCTTTCACTATCTGGGCCTGAGTCGTTGCCGAAGGGTCAGTTGCCACTCCTAAACGGCTTTGTCTTGGTGAGCTGCTAGAGAGTTATGTACAAGAAAGGGCTCAAACAGACAGGCGCACGAGGGAAATAGAGTTAGAACATGGCCGGAGGGGCCTCCAAGCCCGATACCTCTAAGGCAGATAATAATAATAATAATAACTAGGACTTCATGACGATAAAGGGCCCGACGGTGTCACTATTTCGCCGTGGAAAAAAGGCAAATGCCTGGTTTGGGATGCGACAGTCTCCTGCACAGCCGCACCTTATGTGTGCCACAGCGCTACCGAGGCGGGATGGGTGGCCGAACAGGCAGAGAAAGAAAAGTGGCGTAAATACACAGAGTTAGAGTCTAGATACAATTTCGTGCCGATTGCAATGGAGACAATGGGCCCAGTCAGCAGAAGAACAAGGACATTTATTAAAGACTTAAGTAATCGAATACAAGCAAACACCGGAGATGCACGCAAAGGCGACTTTCTGAGGCAGCTGCTTTCATTGGCAGTTTGCAGAGGAAACGCCGCGTCGATATTAGGTGCGATGGGCTGACGACAGCAAGAAAAAAACTATAAAATAATGAGGATACACATTCACACCTCACAACTGTATTGCTCTAAGACATATTAAATAATAATAATAATAATAATAATAATAATAATAATAATAATAATAATAATAATAATAATAATAATAATAATAATTCGCTCTCGCTTAACGGCGATGCATTCGCAAGCAGCTCTGTGCATCTGGAGATACAGCTTGGGCTCGCCGAGGCTTAACTATACTCTGCGCACTTCACCAGCTATTAAATGCCACGAAGATCTGCAAGCGTACGACGATACCGCAAGAAGCATTTTAGGTGAAGTATTAAACGTCGACCTGCATGATGACACTTGGAAAAGAGCAACCCTTCCAATTGCCGAAGGAGGACTTGGTATTAGATCAGCGGCGGAGCTGGCTCCCATGTGCTATGCCGCGTCTCTATTGGAATTTGGTAAACTCGCAAAAACGTTGGTCGAACCAGACATCCGCCAAGGAATCACAAGAGCCAAAGACGCTGCAGAGCTAATAGCTAGACAAACAATTGGACCAGGCCCCTGGCAAGAACGTCCCACACAGCATACATTGGACTCCTACAGATGCAGCGCTGCAGCTAGAGAGCTGTTAGACAACCTCCAATCTCCAGTGGAAAAAGCTGTCTTTCTGGCAGCACGGGACACATTTAGTGGAGGCTTTCTAAAGTGTCTCCCTTCCCCGCAGCTGGGTACCATGCTGGACAACACCTCATTCCGCATGGTAACAGCTCTTCGAATAGGTGCCCCGGTTTGCAACCCCTACAGTTGCCGCGCATGTGGTACCACAGTAACTGAGGATGGACTTCACCCTCTTAGCTGCATCAAAAGCCATGGTAGAGTTTCTAGACACGCTGAAATCAATGCAATTATAAGAAGAGCCTTACGCAAAGCTGGTATACCAAGCACGCTCGAGCCCAGATTAGGACTTCATGACGACAAAAGACCAGACGGTGTAACAATCCCGCTATGGGCTAACGGCAGATGCTTGGTATGGGATGCTACAGTGTCCTGTACAGTGGCTCCCTCGTATATACGCCACAGTTCACTAGAAGCGGGATGGGTTGCCGAGCGCGCAGATAATGGGAAAAAACGCAAGTACCAAGAACTGGAGACAAGTTATATCGTAGTGCCAATATCGATGGAAACAATGGGCCCGGTAAGCAAGGGAACCAAGAGATTCATCAGTGAGCTGGGCCAACGGATTACAGATCTCACAGGGAATCGGCGCGAAGGCGAGTTTCTACGGCAACTGCTGTCGCTTGCTGTGTGCCGAGGAAACGCCGGCTGTATTGTCGGTTCCATGGAATAATATTTAGGAGTTAGAAGAAGACAAGGAGTACACGTTCACACCTCACAATTGTAACATTTAAACAATATCAATAAATAAAAATAACAATACTAATAATTAAAAAAAAAAAAAAAATAATAATAATAATAATAATAATAATATTTGAGTCAATGCCAATCCACGAGACTGGATGGTGAAAATAGAGCCCCGAGCTACAAACTGCATTTGTTGCCGAACAAACAGTGACAGAATCAGCAATGACGGATGAAAGGCGGCGGCGGCCGCGACGGCAGCGGCAGCGTTGTTGTGGTGATGGCTGCTGCAGTTCGTATGGCAGGCCGTGTATATATGCTATTATAGAAACATTGTGTCATTTCTCCGCCACTTCGAACTCGAGCCGGAGTGTTTGTTGTTGTTGTTGTTGTTGTTGTTGTATTGTTGTTGTTGTTATTATTGTTGTTTTTGTTGTTGTTGTTGTTGTTGTTGCCGTTGTTGGCACTCTTTGTAGCCTTATTCTCTGATGTCCCGCGGAGCTGCTACTGCTGTCGAGGGCTACAAACGACAACAAACGATCAGATGTGAAGAAGCGGGCTGCAGAGACAGCAGTGCAAAATAAATTTGCGCTTTTTTCGTTCGTTTGGGCATCATCACTCGTCATGAAGCCACAGCAGCAGCAGCAAGAGCGTGGTCCGTTCCAGCGCCGCCATTACCACCGGCACCAGCAGCAAGCGTAAACTTACGCGCCCATCACAATAACAATAACAACACTCGAGTAAAACAGAACAGAACACCAATGATGTCCATTAGTGAAATTAACGATGCGAAATCCATTAGAGTGTGTCGCTAATCGGATGCATCGGCTTGAGCTGCAACGGCAGCAGCCGAGAATCACCGCTCATGCGCAATGCCAACAATAATAACCGCGACGACGACGACGACGACAACGACGACAACAACAACAACAACAACAATAATAATACTACTAACAACTGCAACAATAACAATACTAACAACAACAATATTCGAACGTGCGCCGACCCGAGTCGGCTGTTCTTTTAAGTGTGCCATTTCATCTGTTTTTGTTACTATCGCTGCTGTTGTTGTCAACGTCGTTACTGTTCTGGTGGCTACTGTTGTTGTTGTTGTTGTTGTTGGTGTTTTTTGTTGTTGTTGTTGGTGTTGTTGTTGTTGGTGTTGTTGTTGGTGTTGGTGTTGTTGTTGCTGTTGTTGTTGTCCTCGTCGTGGCTGTAATTGCCGTGGCTGTAATAGTTGCTAGTGTTTATCATAGGCAATGATGGTGCCCTTTCACAAGGAACAAAACACACCGACACATACCCGTTCGTCTGCCTGTCTCTCTCATCAAGACTGAGTCCCTAAGAGTCACTTGCTTGTTTGCTGGGTCGATAGAATCGTTTCCGAGATTTCGCTTCTGAACGGCGATGGAGACAGTAGACAGTACAACTTTAATGTGTTTGCAATACGCCAACATAGATAACGAGACAGTGGTGAAAGATGGTGAGAGAAGAGGGAAGAGCGAGATATAGAGAGCGGGAGAAAGTCAACGTGAACAGGAACGGGAAAGAGAAAAACAATAAAAAGCGGTACCACAAAGAACCGTACGGAAGATTTGACGGCCTTTTGACATTCTATATGAACGTGGTTCGTAGCAGGGGCTTCTGGGGCGTTTTTTGATCATAAATTGTTACCAAGAAACGGTTGTTGCTGTTGTGCCTCTTATTGTTCGCCTTGCTCTCCTTTTTTTCCTTATGCTGTTGTTGTATAGTTGATTTGGTCAAATATTGTGTGCACGGTTTCACCCGGGTGTGAACGGGGTCCAATTTTGATTGCAAGACTTGTCTGTTGCGTTAGTGTGATTACTTGTCGCTGGGCTATTCTGCTTCTGGTCTTAATTAGGAGAACGTCGATACAGCAGTAATGAAATGAAGGCCGTTAATATGTATTGTGATATTGTGATGAGCAATGCCTGGGAACGTTTTGAATACGAATAGTTGGAAACTCTAGCGTAGGGTCAATCGGGTGACGCTGTCACATTACTGGCGTTACTAGACAGTATGAAAAACACTATCAGACGGATGCAATTCATTTACTAATTAAAAGGCCTAATATATTTATAATAATAGTGACTTGTTTTCTCCAGTCTAGAGGAGTATGTACAATCTTCCGGTGTGTATGTAGAAATAGTAAATCTATTGGGTAGATGCTTTTTGGAATTCGAAAAGCGATATGGTAGCGCTTGGCAAAGTCAACATCTTAGGTTTAAATGACAAGATTCGGCCAGTTTCAATGATGTTTTCGTTTATTTTATTTTTATTATTTTTGTACCAAGTACATATGCAGTTTGCTTACATGATATGGGTTGATGCTTGAACTTCTTAACTTCGTTATAAAGGAGAATATTATATTACGCAATTTCTAACCGCAGCAACGTCAAATCAGATCATAATTTTTCCAGATACATTGTGGGATGTGTTCCTTCTTTAATTTAGTTTTAGTCCCGTCACATATATATAAGCTCAGTACCACACCATGTTGACAGAGGTTGGCTTGTCCGTTTCACACGTAAAGAAAGAGCAACGTTGCTTTTTGCCATTAATTTGATAATATTTATCGGTTCACACAGTTCGTTTTGCCAATAAACGCTAAGAGTTCTTATCTCAAATATCGTATTATCGCACAGTTGCCCATACAACTGGTCGATCAAAGCACCTAGCACAACCGACAGAGTAGTTTTATCGCCTAACATAGAATCAGTATTTTTGGCAAATGGCGGCAAAATTCGGGCGGAATGTAATGTGAATTATAAACAAAAAAACACTAATTTAGACAAATTAGACAAAAGCTTTCTTTGGAACGGGCGTCGTGTTTCCGCCTTAAAAATTCCTCTCGAAAGCTTTTAAAAAAGCGTGTGTGTTTTGATCATAATAATTAAGCTTTTAAGCATTGATTCGTCACTATTGAAGAACCTTAGACTGCGATTACAGTACAGAGACGAGACATGATTTTCTAAACAATGACGGGTTATGTGCGAGACATTGCCTGACGAGATACAAACCCGTCACAACCTAGTTAGGTGTACTTTAAGAAAATTTTTATTTTGCCTATGACGACATAAAGTCGCACAATCATTAGCTGGTGCAGTTTATATGAAACAGCTCAGACCACAGCACAAAACCAATGATATATTCGTATTTTGCCATTTTACGCACTCAGAAAAACTTGTTCGGAAGAAGACGTTCTGCCAATAATGAAGATTCTAGTGATTACTTTTTTGATTAAATTTTGTAAAACGAAACACATAATCGTTTTATACAAGGTGAAATTATCACTGAAAATTTGTGTATTTTTGTCACTTTGATGGAAATTGCTCTGGGAAGTTCAAAATCGAGCTACGCTAATGTTGCTTGTCGTTGAAGTCAACGTCACAGTTGTGAAGGCACAGCCGATCCTATACAGACGCATTCTTCTCGGTGTCTAAAAGCCTGGTATCTCTTTAAACGTATTTTTAAATGTTGCAATTATGAGCTCTTACCGAGAAATTAGTACATAGCACCTACGTTGTTAGGGTCGAACCCACAAATCCTCATGACAGCAAAGGCACCGGGGTCGTCGTCACGCATGGTCCCCGTTGACAGAGTGTTATCGGGTAGAGGTGTTTTGTTATCGCATGAATATGGCGTACGGAAACTGATATATATATATATATATATATATATATATATATAAGGTTTCAACACTGAATTTTAAATCTTGACGCAATGTAGACCGCGCTTTTCTGACGTAATTTTAATAGGGTCTGACTGCCGGTTTTCACTGTTATGTCAAATTTTCTCGTCAGAATTGTTAATAAGGAGCCAATGAGTAACATAAACATTGGAAGCAGATTAAGGCATACAATTTAATCGTTTGGAAGGCAACACACTTACGAAGTTCCAGATGGGTTTAAGCCCTTAATATGTATATATATATATAATGTAGTTTTCTATAGTGCCGTTCCCTCAGGTGGCCCCAATAAGTTTGCATAGTACTCTCCAGTTATCGCTCTTCATGCAGAAAAGAAGGCAATTGAAATTATATTGTTATTTGTATTCCAGAAGACGGTCCTCAAAGCTTTCCGGGTCGATTTCCGATATTTGCATCGAACATGTTAGAGTTTCCTACAAACTTAATATAAAAAACATTGATACTTATTTTTGTTGCTTCCCAAGAACGTCTCTATCCGGGCGCTGTAGTCGTGTTTTGAGCTTTTTCAAATTGTAGAACAAGACAATTGCCATGAACTTCTTAATTCCCCCTATTATCTATATATATATATATATTAATATATATATCTATATAGACGTGTGCTGTGTTGGTCATATGAAACATATTTTCTTGGTCCGCGGCTAGCTGTCGATATGAAATGCCGCCCGATTACACATGCGAATAATTGCAATTGAAGGAGAGGAGACAGATGCTGTGTGAATGAAGTAAGGCCGCGTCGAAAAAGTGATGTAACTATGCTCGCATCCGGGCCTGCTTAAATATTAATTGATAATATTTAACTATCAAAACTACTACAACACATCGCGTTAATCATACATCGAAAGCTGTCCGAATAGGAGAATGACTAACCGCATCCCCCGCCACATGCTTTCGTCGACACTGGGCGATTAATATTGTATTTTGGATGTTAATTACACCTACTATATATCTATATATATATATCCTGGGCCAATTTGGTTTAAGTACTTCAGCACGGAAACGTTATTATCAGTGTGGCGTTAATTCGATTTTTCTCGTGTGTGAACTATGGCGAGCGTAGCTAAGTCAGTGATCACTACTGCTACAACTAATTCTTCAGAAGAAAACTTGCTAATAAGGTACCGACGTCTGGCTATTCCCGGTTAAAGAGACCTGCGCTATTATTGAATAGTCTGCTACAATGGCAGTTCTTCATTCACTAGTAATGATCTCTCCCGAGTTTCCCATTTCACGGCGAATGTCTTGAGCCGTATTAATACGACTGCCAAAAGCTGGTTCGTTTGTGCTTCATGGTGACCTAGCATATAGCATACGTTGTCACAAACGAGCGTGTACATAGATATACACATGTATGTGCACACCTACTTTTTAAAAAAACTGAATATAATCCTTACATCACTGTGCACAATAGCGGAGAGTTTTATATATTATATATAGAAAGAGTTAGAAAGAGTTTATATATATAATATATATATATATATATATACGCGATGATTTATTAATCATTTACAATACGTTTGCACACTCGGTAGTACTCGCTTAATTAAATTGTGGTAAAAAGGTGTTACGCGAGGTAAGAATCAGCTGTCCGTGTTCTTGCTTGATGGTAGCCCCCGCTCTTATGGGCCCAATGCGAGCGGATATCCTCAAGATTCCTTGCAACGTTAAGACGGTAAGATCCATAAGATTTCTCTTCGTGAAGCCGAGCCCCAAGAGCGTACTCGCAGATCGGAGTCCCTTCACGCATAGAGATAGTGATGGACCCGAATCTGCGAGGTTTCTGCGGGTCGGGGAGCGGCGCTCTTAGGAGCTCGACGTCATATTGGTGATCTTGTCCTGCCGCGCTTTTGCCAGGTCTCGGTTCGGGCCGCAAACCTCGGCATCTAAAACCCAGACCTCGGTAGGTGTTTGTTATTACGAGGTCGGGCTTTAGACCCGGTGCGCCCGGTCGACGGAATACTCGCTCACGAACCACCTCATAACTCTCTCGCGGATAAGACGTGCCACGCGATCAACAGACGTCGTCATGCCTCTTTATAATTTGTTTGTGTGTTGTATTGCACATCTGAGCGACATGAGCCAACGTCTCAGGCGCATGACCCCGTGAGTACAACGTTTGTTGTAGCCCGGGCATTCGCTGGCCACGCGTTGGTAGTGCATTGATCCTAAGCTTTAGTAGGTTTAAATACTCCTTTCCAGATATATATATATATATATATATA
>QVRM01000321.1:0-152964 GCA_003439945.1 Dermanyssus gallinae | reverse complement strand
AGTTAGTGAATGTAGGTAGCATACTACTATCGGACTAAGTAAAACGCTTGTTTACTTAGCCCTTTGCTTACCTGTTTGACTATGACACTTCTGTTTGTTTAAGTCACGTTTGCCCTACTGTGTTCTAAGATTCTCCTTTCTCTGAATGTTTAGTACCTTGGTAGAAAATAATCAGGTAACAAAATGCACAGAATAGGATATCCCTGCCCGCTAGTGCCGAAAACACTAAAACAAAGTACCAGGGTGTAAGAGACAGTATTAGGCAGAAGATGAGTTTAACTTTCCCGACCATACAAACGAGAAGTTTACAGTTTCGTTACAAAAATAACATTGGGTGGAGATGCAGCTAGATCGTCGGTTCATCGGCGTTCATTAGGGAAAACCATATAAATCCTACAGGCAATTGCTGTGTAGATATCCCGGAGCAAGTCAGGGGCCCTAGCTCGTTTCCTTCTTTAGTACACTTACAGCAAAGTATGACATTGTTATTACGCCGTGGTGCACTCCGTACCCTTTTCTGGCCCTCGAAATATGCGCTAACACCGCAACGGTCATATATATATATATATATATATATATATATATATATGTGTGTGTTTCTTGAAAGGCATTAGGGAGTATGCACGAATCAACGTGCAAAGAGCCGTACAGGGTGAGTGGTGGCGTGGCGACAAAATACGTGTCTTTAAGTAGCAAATTTGTGTGCACGTGTGGAAAGATAACATTTTAAAGTTTATTCAGGTCCTTTAGTTGTACATATATTTTTGACGCCAAGTCGATTCGGCTACGGCAGCAAGTGGAATTCCTTGCCCGTGGGCAATAAATCAATTATCGACGCAGCGTTTCCGCGTTGAATTTTAACAAATATCCTTTCTAGCAGTAACTGTTATGCCCTTATTTCACCGGTTTACGCAGCGACTCTGGATCTCAGCTTCGCGAGAAAGTTCCTTGTATTTTTGTCCTTTGGGCCTAATGTCTCGAAGGCAAGTGGTTGAACGATTAAATTTTGCTCCAGTTTACGATGTTTTGCCAGCTTGCGGTCTTCAGTAAGGCTGGCAGCTGCTCCGACCTCCCGGCTGGTGTGGCGACCATACGAAGCGGCAACTGCGTCAACGTGCAAAACACGGTGACGTCGTACAAGAGGCAGCGACCTTCACTCCACGGAACTAAAATCAGGCCGCCCGAAGGAATTGGCTGTTATTGGACAGACCGACCGGCACGTCGTTCAAAGTCGAATGTCTTGAGAACCTACCAGCATTCCTCTTGCAAGCGAGAACATGCTCACCCGTAGAAGACACCGGTAGATCATATATCGCACAGTTGATGTGCAAAACAGACTGATACCCCTGAACGTAGGCCGCAGACGATGCGGAGTGTAGGATTGTCCCGCAATGTCCCCTGCTGCGGTGAGGAAATGCGGCCTGAAGCCATTTGTCGCTCAACAGATCGATCGCGGCTCTCAGTCGCGTCTGCTTCTTAATGTTGTTCGCCTGGATCATTAACGCTCCTGGATTGACTTAACTAATTGCAAGTCTAAAGTCGGTCGTGAAATTCGTTCAGACAGGAGACTCAACATTTCTGTAGAGTAGCGGGAAGCTTGTTCCATTTGACCAATGACGCTAGTGAAGGGTTGCGGTAGTGCAATTCCTGACACCAAAGTCTTGGTGTTTTTTAGAGCTCCGAGGTTGGTAGAAGTAGCATTTTGCAAAGCCATGCAAATCTCCATTCCTCTGCGGACGTTAAGAGGGAAGCTTGTAAACACAAGGATGCCTAAGCTGAACAATTAGGATACCCTGGAGGGTACATTGCAGTGTTTCGTCGAACAAACTGGAGCAGTTTTAGTTTGCCATAGGCTTGTAAGCAACGCAAGAGGTACATCAACCTCGAAGTTGACAAACTCGCGCGAAGCAGGTAGAGCGCTACGTGAGCGCCTAAGGATCGCAGTCGGGAGCAACAACAAACAAGGTCAGACACTTTTTAGTGTCAAAGATAAGCCAATAAAATAGTCGAAACTCGGCGCCCCTTTATGGAACACTATGTTAGTCGCGCTCTTCTGATGCATATGAATAAAATACTTTTAGATGTTGGCGCCATACAACACAGACAACAGTGGCACAAACTATTTATTTTTAAATGAAAGTAACTGCGTTTGACTAGCTGGCATTTGCGGAATTTCACAAAGTCACAGAAAACGTACATATCAACAGTACGGGCTTTAAAATTAAGGCTCGACGATTTTAGTGCAGATTATGTATATATATATATATATAATCTGCACATCTAGCACGTATGTCGTCGTCATTTTACCTTGATTAAAACAATAAATACTGAGGCAGGCAATTTTCTTTACTTGCAGCCGATCCAGGCTTTCAAAGTAGAAGACCACAGAGGAGAACAGATGTCGCGAGTGAGCAAAGACAGATAGCCAACGCTGACCAGCCGACAATGTTGCAGTGCATAAATATGTACAGCAGCTTGTCTCTGTCTGACGGTAAATTTGCCTAAAAATAATTGCAAGAAACATACGCCTATATGTATTGATGCTAGTTTCCATTAATAGCAGGAATTGCACGAAATATCAGCAAAATAGTCGTCTTAGGCAAAAATGTAAAAAGTCAATTCCAGGTTTGCTGATTCATTTGTATGTCAACAACGTTTACATAGTAAGACGTCAAAAAGTAAACACACATATTTTTCATGCTTCATCATTTTTAAATGCTTGGTTATGAGAAAAATAGATACCATATCGGTTGCCAAGTTTCTATTTTTTTTATAGAAGTGTTAAAAAGCGAAGTGTACACGTTCAGCTAAAAGTGTATTTCTTATTTTAAGATCGATTAACAGTGCGGGTTAACTTCTGTTTCGAAATATGTGGTTATTCATTTTGCTTAAAGGCATGTTAAAGTTGAACAAATGTCAGCTCAAACAATAAAAGGAAAGCAATCCTGGGGCTATACGCAGGCTTCCGTTGGCCCAATAATGAGCATTGTGTGCACTTAAATATGCGCTTTTGTTTAAACGAGACCTTATAGCACATGTGCAGGCTAATCCGCCTGAAACTTGCAATGCAGAAGTACAAGGAGGTCCGATTTCCTGGAAAACCGAAGCTAAAAATATATTTGTCTCACTTTCCCGTAGTATTTTTGCTGTGGTGATTTCTTCTGCTGCTTCTCACTTCCAACTTACGTGGCGGGAGTATAAATGAACGAAGGCGGGATATTAATAAAGCACGACAACATATTAGATATATGCATGCATTTACTTTACACTTTTCTATTCTATATACTTTGCAACCGCGAATAAAACCACTATCAAAGTTACTTTGAAATTATTTGACTACCATTTTGCAATCTAGCGCTGTATAACCGAATTAACTTCCAAGCATGCCGTTGCGTTTAGTTTATTTATCGAATCAATCACTCTCTTCTGATTGTTAAACGATATATGGTTAATGACAGGTTTTCCGTAGCGTCATTACCGGAGCGCCCGAGCTCGAGGTAGATATGCCCCCTGGTAAACTAGCAGTGCTGCTTCTGCAAGCACTACATGGTACAAGCATACATCCTAGCTCGTATAAGCTCTGAGATGGTTGCGTGCCGATAGATCGTGCGCTACTGCATGTCCAATCTAGCACAAGAAGTTCGACGAGCACTTCTGTAAAATGTCTGCCGGTGTGGTAACAATTTCGAGCGATGCTCCTGTAGTATTGTCAGCATAGAGCGAGCGAGTCCAGGAAGCTCGCTAGGCTCTGTCTCGCCCTTTTAGAGACTCGGAGGTGACTAACAGAATGATAAACGCGCCGCTGGGTAAAGCCCCCGGACCCGACCCAGTGGCAAATGAACATCTTCGGCAGGCAACTTTGCTTATGCCGTGTTTCTCTGCTCTCCTGAATGAAGTACTCAGAACGTCCCAGTTACCCGTAGAATGGAGGACAAGTCTCCTTAAAAGAAAATTGCTAAGGGAAAAGAAAACCCGCTGGCTTTATCGTCCTACCGAGGAAGTTTCTGTCGACCATATTTTTAGAAGTATTATTAGAGGTTACCGGGGCAGTCACTAGGCAACAACACGGGTTTAGAAAAGTCAGATCAACAATGACTGCGAGCGCCGTGCTTCTCAACTCTGTGCGTCGTACACTTGGGATCAGGGGAAATGATCCGTTCTCTGTGTTCGTGGACTTCAAGGCGGCCTTCAATACGGCCTCGCAAACGATCATCATCTGCACGTTTGCACACTGTTGCACATTGTGAAGTTCCAATGAACATGGTAAAACTTCAAACAAGCATCTTGCAAAAATGACTAGCAAAAATAGACGAAGGAGCTGCTGAGCATGCACCGGCCACTTAGACTATGATGGCCGATTGGGAAAGCAAAATGGCCGACATCAACCCGCTGTTTCATGAAACAAAAACAATAGCTTCAGATTTGTGGCACACATTTTGGCACACTCACATCGGTGTACCAAATACACATTCTTCCCTTTATACAACAAAATTTACTGTTATCATTGAACACAAATGTTCTACGTATTTCATTAGAAAACAACATTTTAAAAAGTGTTACGTCCTCTCAAAAACTAAACTGCATCTGTGGAAGTGACGTGTATTTTTCTTACAACAACAGCAGCATACCATTTATCAGACAATTTCAGTAGTCTCATGTTCATACAAATTAGATTGAGTGGCTTAACTCTGATTAAAAGCTCAAAATATACTACTCAGAATGTCTTGACTATTACATGCGTAAACTTTACTGTATCTCACTTAATAAATAAAATAATTATAATAATGGTATGTTGCCACAGAATTGAACTGCTGCTTTGAGCGCCAAAGTTCCCGGCCGTATCTTTCCCCCGACAATTCAGATAAACAGTAGATAAATATATTAGCTAAGCTTAATTTATGATAATACAAAGTAAATGACACAGACAATAAGCCGCTACATAGCTATAGTATAATTAGTTTAGATTCTATTTGTATGGGCTATATTCTTTTAAACGTTGATGTTGATATATCTAACTGACTTACTGATCTACATGGAATTTATGATCAATTACCACTGGACTCTTAAATTTTAATGTTCTTCAAAGGTATACGTTTTATGAGATATGGAATAAAAACATAGTTTATAAACTAGGTTTTTTAAGGTATACAACATATTAGATATGTTGGTTTTAACCTATTGCGTAGCGAGGGACTGACTTTCAACAAATAGAAACACTTCTTTCCACAAATAGAAGCTTCCAATAAATATAAAGTACATACGTTTTCTGTCCAGAAGATAGGGAAGATAACCTTGGCACTTGCTCTGTTGGTAAGGGTATCAGCCTCATACTAACTTGAACCCGCACTCGCATATCAACTGTCAAACCAGTTCTCTGAAAAAGAAACAAGTGGCGGATTATCTAGTATACTTGCGAGCAGCACAATAATGTTAAAGAGATGGTGACTGCAGTTGTTGGTGGTACGTTCGTATTATTGGTATAGTAAAACACGCGCTACATTCGGTTTGTGTTATCGAAAGTAATAGAAATCAATATCAGTAGATAGGCTACCCGTGAAGCTGCGTTTGCGGCCAAAGCTCCATGAGGGTAATCGTTAATCAACAAGGACGATAATGCAACTCGTCTTTGGCTCGGTGACGTCACCTCCTTCTGTGCTGTCTGCTAGCCTGGCTTTCTTGTTTTTCCGCGTTGTCCGCGTTCCGCCGCTTTTCTCCACGCTAATTTTGTCACTTAGCGTGGAGTTCAAACCCCCTGTAAGCTTAAGGGGTGCGGCAAACTGTTCCTGCGGGATTGCCTCGATTTTGGCAACCCGCTCCTGTAGTGCCGTGTGTGCTAACCACAGTTTCACAAAGTTCCACTGTAGCTCGCTCAATCGGCCGCACAACGTACCGTGAGTTGGTTCCTGGGTGTCACAGGCTCCACACGGAGCCGAGTGCGCATCCTCGGGGAGCACGGGGTCTAGACAGCCCCCGTGGAACACTTTTGAGCAGCCTTGACTGCACACCACTAGTTGTTCACCCGTTTTTAGCGGAAGCGAACACTTCGAACAGCCGAACATCACGACTGCTAGCAGACAACTAAGAGTTTAATAACGGACTTCAGATACGTTTTTTCGGCTACCATAATATTTAAATGTGCAAAATATCCGCTCCCGTTTGGAATAGGAAACCAACTGGTTAGTTGTAACCAAGTTTCTTCAACTGTATTTCACAAGGGGTGCCTAGAGCCCATGCCTTCCGAGAACACACATTTTATGTCCTCGGGGGACATCTTGTGCATTACAGTGGCACTTAGTGAAGCTGTGACGCATCATTCACAGAGCTCCAGCATGGACTTGCCGGTAATGAAGCGGCTTCTAAAGCAACTTTTAGCGTGAGGAAAACCGACGGAACACGAAAAGCGCGAAAAAACAAGGACTCACGGTTGACGGAACACAGATTTCTGCTTGTATCACCAAAGCCGATTAATGTCAAGCGCAGGGCTACAGCAGCTTATCTTAACAGCAGCGGTAGCAATAGCGACGGCGCCGGCAACAACACCGCCAGCATCTTTGAAGCAAATAAGCCGATGGATAACAACGCGCCAACGGCAAGTAGTGCTGGGCCATGACGAGTACGCAAAGTGCAGCAAGAGTGAATTTTGGCTTAATCTTGTTTCGTCGTTGGGCTGGTGGTGCGCCCTACGAGAAAATGGTTATGAAAAGCTTTATCGTGTCTGGCCGGTGTGGCTCTCTGCAAGTGGCGGAACAGATCTAGGTCTCTGCGGCTGCTTCTAAGAAATAGACCTAGCATCGGTTGACATGCTTACGTCGGTGGACATTACGCTCCTTACGCCTACCAGCAGGAGGAACTGCATTTCGATAATATGCGAGAGTTCCACCGGCTGACAGTTTTACCTGCTGGTGGCAGTGGGTGGATTATCAATCTACATACATAAATGTTTACCGCCAGCGCAATGGGTGAGAAAGAACGATTTCTCTGTGGCCCTCTCGTCTATGAGGGTAAACATAATCGTCTTTTTCCTCCCCCCAAATGTTGACTCGGCATAGGTCGCTATATATATAGGTGAGTTCTTAGGTTTTGATCTGTCTATGCCAACTATCGTCGGTGGCGACTTCAATGCTTGTATTGATGGCGGGGCTACTAACGAAAAAGGAGAGCTGTTGCTCAAGTTGACGAAATACTTTAGTCTGAGATGTGCAAATACACGCGAAGACTGATCTACTGTTTCACAACTTTATCGATTTGTACAAAATCTCTTATTAAAAAAGAGGTGTTGAAATCATCATGGCGATGGCAGACGAGACCCAAGCTAATACTATAGCGTCTGAAAGGACGTTGAAAAAAGATATTCTGCAAATGGGTTATAAAACAGATGAGTATGTGCTCGGCCAGACCCTTCCACCGGAGCAATTCGGTTTCCGGAGATTTCGGGAAACGCGTGAGGCAATCCATGTGCTGCGGTCAGAGAAACTGCGAGCTGTGGCGAAGTCCGGAAGCCATTTGTATGCAGTCTTTATAGACTGCGTCAGAGCCTCTGACAATGCACCTCGAGATCTCCTGGTGATGTCATTCCGACGTGCAGGGGTTGGTAACTCTTCTGAGCGTAATTTTGAGCTTCTTTGATGAGGACACCTTACTGGTACAAAGTAAAAAGGAAGTGTTGCAGGTAAGTCAAACGTGGGAATCTTGCAAGGGTCTCATTTAGCTGCGTCTCTTTCACTCTTTTGATTGCCGATTTTGTCGGTTATATTAGACAGGAGTTTCAGAAGGCCACGGTTGTGATGTACGCAGATGACATAGTGGTCGCTCGTCACGACCAGGGTGCCATCAAGCGCATCACTTCTCTGGCAGAGTCTTCCTTGTCTCAAGGGGGCTGGAAATAAACGCCATAAAGTCCAAGGCTGTAAAATTAAGAAGAGAATATCGATTGGCTGCTAAAGACGTTATACGTTGCGGCGGCAAATCCTTGGAATTTGTCAACTCTTTCTGGTATCTGGAGCTTCTGCCTCATTGTACTGGCACAAGCTTTACTGCTCACATCGTCGAGACACTGCGCACAGCCCCAATTATGGAGAGGTAGGCGACGCCCGACGACTGTCCCTCGTGACGGCAGTGCCACTATTTTACCTCAATATTGTTCCATTGCTGATGTATGGTCTTGACAGGGTATAGGAGCACCTCAGATAAAGACACTTAGTTCATGGCTATCATATATTGGTCTGTTCGAACATGAGCTTTCATTGTCTATGTTATATGCATACTCAATAGAAGTGAAATAAGTATGATGATAATAACGGGTCTCAGGAAGTGGTATAGCTGCCGACACGAGTGGCCTACTGCAAAATTCAAATTTGGATCTTATACGGTCAGTTTCAGGGTACATGGTTGAGACAAGGATAAGGAAGACCATCAGTGACACCTGCTTGCTTCTTTGGAAAGCAAAGTCCACGGGCTCTACCGCCGTGAAGAACTGCCTTATCAGCAAGGTGGTTAGCTTAATCATGACCTAGACTAAAGCGTAGAGGAAAGCAGTGCACCTGTTCGACGCTCTTTTAACGCTCAAGGCAGCCAAGGAGAGCACTAGGGGAGAAAGGTTAACGCGGCAAGAAGGGTGTATACCTTGGCATCTTATCAAACAAAATTCTACCTAATTACACCAACGTACAAATATATAAGCGTCACATAAGTAGTCTATTCTAACCTTCCGACACGACGCTTCAAACTATGGCATGAGAAGACTGAGAAAGTGCTGCACCAGTTACAGGCACATATAGTTTAAACCTTTCGTATGTCTAACAATTTTAGGTTGTTCTTTATAGAAAGCAGTGGCCCTGCTATTACTGACGTACGCAAATGTAGCAATGACAAAGTAGAGAATCTAGTAATGTAGCTAACGAGGACTAAAACTAGTGGGTAGAATGGGGATTAGTGTTTCCGTGAACAACATCGCCAACGAATTTATTTAGGATGAGCTGGGCTGTTTTTTCTTTCCGGCCAGGAGTCAATAGAGCATAGGACTTTATTTTACAAGATCCGCGCAGAGTGTACGTCCAAACGCCGTTCTACGTTATTTAGAATCAGGCAAGTAAGCCGACCATTTTGTAAGGTGAGGTTCAATAATGCAGCAAATGTCTACAGCCAGGCAATGACATTTGGCGAAAGCACACGAACATTGTAATTTTGACCAAAATATGTTTTTTTGCCAAAATCAGAGAGAGCTTTAAAAAGGAAAACTACAGATTAAAGCATAGAAAGTATTTCTTAATAAATTGTGAATTGTTAAGTAGGTCGTAGAACCCTCAAGGTTGACACCTATTTAACTAAATGGGGCGATAATGTCTTCTTTAGAGAGCACTGTTACGAGGCAATGCAAAAGCACTCTGAAGTAAACGTTAAATCTTGCCTGAGATTCAGCCCAAAAAAGAGGAACACTTAAAAAAATTGATATACTACTATGGATGGCCGGATATCACTACACAAACATGTGCGTTTGCGGAAACACTAGTTGCCCGATACAAAAAGCTGCACACTATTCTGTAGTTAAAATCCACTGTTGACCAGAGAAAGAAAGGTGTTTGTATTTAATAAGCTCGCAAAAATAGAAATCCTGATGTATCTCAATTTCAGAACCACAACCTAGAGTGAATACGCTCTGGAACATATATCGGCAGTTCTAGTGAGGCGCTGTTTCTATTCAGGAGTCCAATAAAGAGCCCTCTTAAGGTATGTATGCAGATAACAGAGAATTATACAGATTTTGCCTGTGTAGCCGAGTTTTCAGTGCTGTGCATCCCGAAGTGTTTTATTGGCCCTAAGCGTGCCCAAGAGTTGTAATCTCTTTTAGTGCGCAGGGCTATTCGTGTCCGTTCTATTGACAAACTTACAGATCATCTTTGTTAACATGTGGCTACAACCGGCGGCGCAGGCTAGATGCTAAGCTGTGCTGTGGTGGCAACAGACGGCGTAGCCTAGGTGGTGGCGCAAGGAATTGTCAGCCAAACGACCCCGGTTCGAATCCTGCAGTGTACTTTTTTTTACGCTAGTGGAAGCGAACCACGTAGTTGTAATATAAAACAGCTATTAATTTGGTCGGCCACTGCGAGAGAATGTTCAGCGAAAAGCCGCTAAGATGCCGCCCGGCAGTTCGGGAGGGCCGTCGCCTCCACCAACCCTGGACATAGCTCGCCTACGGCAGTGTGCATCTTCCGCGTCTAACGAGCATCCACCAACGGCAACGACTGAGAACATTGGATCTGCCCCGACGATGGACACAGATGTACCATGTGAAACAACCTCAGCATACCAACCAAGCGTTGGCGCCAAGCAAAGGAAGCCAGCTTCGCCACCAGAAAGCGAAGCCGACACTCAGGAGAACACACAAAATGATGGATTCGTGACCGCCACATACCGAAGGGAGAAAAAGACCTTCTCAAGAGTACAACGAGACTTAGAGAAACTCAAGGAAGATTTATCGACGGGTTCGGTGGGTGCGTTCACAGTAATCATTCGACGAAAGGAGACGTCGGAGTGCACTGAAACAGAATTCCCCGAGGGCTCGTTGCTAACTATATATTATACAAGCACATCTTCGCCTTGTCATCCAAGTCCAAGATATCCGGGGACCGAAAGTCGATTATAGTGTGGCTCCCTGACGTAGAATCAGAAGCTGTTGCCAATCACAAATCTTGGAGACTTTTCGGTATCTGCCCACTACCCATCATTATCGTCGTTTCTAGCAACTATTTTTTTTTTGTTCTGGGAGGTTTCGGGAATGCATGATGCACATGCGCCACTAGCAGCCTGCGTGACTAGTGTGAGACTTGCAAACCCACTAAACCCGGATTCCTCACCACCCCCCCCCCCCAGGCTCGGTATTACTTTGGCATTACATCGAAGCCGTGAGAGAGGCGTCTCTGCCGTTCTCCTTCAATCAGCTCTATCCCTGACTATTACGGTGTACACAACAGCAAGTTTGCAAAAAGTGCGGCACCTCAGGTCATCTTGCTGCAGACTGTACCAATCAGGCGCGGTGTATCAACTGTCAAGGTGCTCACCCGTCCGGATCGCCTTCGTGTCCCCGCTTAGTCTATTTAAGAGAAAAAAACAGGCTATTCCTCAAAGCCAGAACTCTGCAACAGGTTCGGGTAACGTACCCAGCAGCTGAGATCACCGATGGACGACCAAACCCCACACCCCAATCAGACACGTCACAGCAACATCCAAGGGGGCAACCCACGTACGCCAACGTGGTTCGCGGAATTTCTCAGTCTCCCGACGACCCGGACCCGCAGCTGCTGCTGCCTGCACCAAGGCCACTCCCCGCCAAGAAGCTTAAGAAGCGTACAGGGAGACCTTACGCAAACAGGAAGACGTTTGCCCCACGGCGACGACTAAACCGCGCCACAGCCCGCCGAGCACCAAAATCCGCGCGGCCTATCCTTGTCATGGCCGACGCTGCGACTCATTTGTCGCAAGTCGTGTCAGGAGGCGGATCAGACCTGTTGGGCCAACTTAGAGCTTTAGTGCAGGCTTTAGAACCCCTCCTGCAGCTTTTGCCAATGTTGGAGGGCCTTAAACGAATAATGCAATATTGATGCAGCACGACCCCAAGAACACATCCAGCGGCGGATCAACTGGGTCGACGGCACACTTACAGCAAACAGCTTGCCCCCTATGCAACGGACAGTACACAAGAAGAGGGCTTACGAGGCATATAGCAGCCAAGCATCCATCAGCCTCACTTAGCTCATTCGCAACTTCCTCCACGCCGATCGACAACAACACATAACAGATCGCCCGCATCATCGAAGATATTCAGGGTGTAGCAAAGAGGTCAAGACTGTTAAGAATTGTTCCGAAACCCGTAAGGAAACAGGTAGTGGAGGCATTGGCGAATGTTCTTTCGGAAGTCATAGCCAATATTATCATTGTCATAATTTGTCATAATTTGCGCGAATTCTCCAATGGATTGCGGCTAGCCGAGGTCGTAGCCCCGGTCACTAAGAATAACCGCATTTTTAAGAAAGACCGTGTCCGCCAGACTATTCTCAAGCTAACTGAGGATGACGTTTTGAGGGGGAACTAGGTTGATTGGTTCGTCGGACGTACTGGCTCCCGGCACAGATCACCTGGCAGCTCTTTGCAATAAGCACCCCCCGGCCCCGCCAGACCTAGACTGGCCAACCCTCCCCGGGATTCCGCTTCCATGTACCACGTCGGGGGAAGAAGTTATTGCCGCAGTCAAGAGTTTTGCCCAGAGTTCCGCCGGAGGTCTTGACTTCATTCGACCACGACTGCTATTAGACCTACTTTCTTCGACATTGGGGGACACAGCCGGCCCGTTGGCAGCCGCATTGGCCAAAATCGTAGATTTGCTTTTATGGGGCGTCCCTCCACCTCAACTACAACCTATACTCGTTGGGGCCCGGCTTTTTGCCTTAAAGAAGAAAGACGGGTCAGTGAGGCCAATTGCGTGCTCTTCCACCCTGCGCAGGCTAGCCGCAAAAATTGCTTGTAATAGAACCAGAGATAGGATCCGCGAAGCGATTGGTCTCCACCAGCTTGGCTTTGCGGCACAAGCCGGGGCCGACGCGGCCGTGCATGCCGCCCGAGCCTTTATCGATTCACGCTCACTACCTGGGGTTCCTGTAAAGCTGGATGCTAGGAATGCCTTCAACTCTGTACGACGGGATCACTTGTTAAAGGCGGTCGGGGTGCAACTGCTCCCAGTTGGCACACCATGTCCATCAAGCGTACCATTACTCTTCTCACCTGGTTCTTCCGGATGATATTATATCATATCTTCGGCCACGGGACTGCAACAGGGCGATCCTCTGGCTCCTCCATTGTTTTGCCTGAGCATCAAAGAGCTAGTTGACTCCCTTAACAGCTCACTAAACATTTGGTACCTTGATGATGGCGCACTCGGGGGAGATGCATTCATGGTTGCTAAAGATATTTGGCGCGTGCTTGAATTTCGCCAGATTTCGGGTTTGAAGCTGAATCCCGAGAAGTGCGAGATCTACGTTACGGGTAATAGTGCGCAGGCGCCTGACCTCTGTTCCCTCCAAGCTTTATTGCCGGGTTGTAAGATTACCCACGACTATGACCTGGAGCTTCTGGGAGTCCCCCTCCGACCGCAAGGGCTCCCACGCGTTCTCAAAAGGACGTCGCTAACAACCTCACCCCGCTCGGCGCTCATCGCGTTCTCTTTTTACTTCGCTCGTCGTTCTCAGCCACTAGGGTCAACCACCTTCTTCAAGGAGCTAATCTTACAGGGCGATTGGACGACCTTTGTTCATTGAACGAGTTAACGCTGAACACCCTCGAGTTCCTCCTCAATCTTTTGCTGGCACCCCCCGCTCGAAAGCAGGCGCAACTACCGATTTCCAAGGGACGAAATCGGTAGTTGCGCCCGGTATCCACTTATCTCGGCTGGCCTAGCGATAGTCTTTTCTCTTCTTCGATCTGAGAACAAGGTCGTTGCACTTCTAGACGAAGCCGGCGCTGTTCACTACAAGGACCTCACAAGACGCCTTCAAGAGGTGTTAAAGACAATTTGCAGTGGTGCCCCGGATAATCCTCGGAGCCAACCAGACTGGAGCGCGTTGTTGCGACGACGCCGCAAAGGCTCGTCTTCGGACGGTCGCCGCTAAGGGATCCGGGGCCTGGCTGCATGCGGTTCCAAGCGTCCCACTGGGCACCCTTTTGAACGACGAAACTACCCAAATCGGGGCAGGACTTCGGCTCGGCTGTGATCTTGTAACTCCTCACCAATGCAAATGTGGTCAACCTGTTGACAAGTTAGCCATCATGCGTTGTCGTGCGTCATGAGTGCAGGACAGCATGCCAGGCATGCCAGTATTAACGACGCTTTTAGCCGAGCGCTCCGATCTAGCGGATTTCCCTGTATTCTAGAGCCCCAGGGTCTTTCCGCCAACGACGGCAAACGCCCGGACGGGACGACTCTAACCCCCTTCAGCCGGGGCAGGATGCTTGTCTGGGACGCCACAGTTACCGACTCATTAGCACCTTCAATGGTCGGTGGCGGGGCGGCCGCAGGACGTTACGCTGGTAATCTAGCCAAGACAAGGAAGCTCGCAAAATATGCTTCAATAGGATACCCACATGAATTTCAACCGCTTGCGTTTGAGACTTTGGGCGGCCCAGGCAACCTCACCCGCAAACTCCTCCACAGAGTCGGCGAGCACATAAACCTCGCAACCGGAGACAAGAGATCTGCGGCTTTCTTGAGACAGCGCCTCGACCTCGACGTCCAACGCGGGAACGCGGCGTCCGTCCGCGGCACGCTGCTGAAGTGGTCCCAACTCACTCTATACGAAATAGAGTAATATCCCCAGTACACACGTTCTCAGGAGACAATTGTCGCTCCATCTGTATTCCTAATAAATATAATAATATATAATTATACAGATTATACAATTATACAGTCAGCTGCTCGCGGCATGTTAGTCGAGAGAGGCAGTGCAGTGATCTCATCGCAAGGGCCAGAAAGGCAGACGCATGGAACTTCGTATACACCTGAGAGCACAGTCGACAGATGCACTCGGTGTACCCCTCGTAGAAGTTCGTGTTTGAACAAACCAGGTGATGATAGCCATGAACTATTTAGTTGGTATAGACGTGGCGATTCTCACATTCAAGACCAGACCAGAGGTGAGAGGCACTAAAAATATCCTGGTCTCCAATCTCTCGTCGGACTTGTTGAACTTTATTTTTCCATTCCGAGATAAAGTTCTCGAATGGTACTGTACGCGGTGTCTTCAACCTCAATCGAATCATCTCAACAATCAAGACAAAATCGGCAAGCAGAAGAGTAAAGGACACGGAGCTCAATGGGTCGCTTTGCGAGGTTCCCACATTTTGTCTTAAATGCAACACTTCCTGCTCCCCTTGTACCAGTAAGGTGTCCTCATCAAAGTTTTCTTTTTTTATCTGGAAGGTTTTGGAAATGCATGGTGCACATGCGTCATAGCAGTCTGCGTGACTAGTGTAGGACTCACATACACGCTTAACCCGGATACTTCCCCACCCCCCCAGGCTCGGTACTACTTTGGCATTACTTCGAAGCCGCGGGAGAGGCGTCTCTGTCGTTCTCCTCTACTCAGCTCTATCCCTTTCTATCATCCCGCATGTCTACCATTTTGTAAGCCGTCCTGTGATGGTGCGTTGAGACCGTGAGGGCCTGGCTGCTTCTCCCTTCTTCCCCCTCCCTTGGCTGCTCATGTAAAAATCTCGACCACTTCCCCGAGAGACCCGCGCAAGTCTCCCTCCTGGCTGTTTCGTCGGCTGTCTTGAACGTCAAAACGGCGTCGAACAAGTTCGTCGCCTCCCTCCATGCCTCCGCCGAAATCATTATGTGGGCCTCCTTGATGGGCCGGCCTCTCACAGCGGTTGGCCCTGCGTCCCGCGCTTCTCTGAGTGCATCACACTGCAGTATGCTCCACGGTGTCCGCCTCTCCAGAGTTACACAATACGGAAGTATCACTGATAGCCTTCGTAATCCTTGACATGTAATTCTGAAACTGGCCGTGTCAGGTCGGTACCTAAGTCGTCCAGTAAGAAAGTTCCCCATGCCGGCTGTAGTACCACACCCTGAGGTCCGGTATCAGACTCTTGGTCCAGCTCCCTGTGGTCACACCGGGCCTTACCTGCGCCCATTCCTCTTACCAGGCCGATAATGTGGCACTCCTAGCCCTGGTGAGATCCAGATCTTCATCTAGACAAATTTTACTTCTTTCAGACGCTAGGAGGTCCCATGGCAGCATCTTGGCTAAGACCGGAAGAGCTTCAGTTAAGACCGTCCGAAATGCCCGGTTCATCATCAAAGAAGTTCAAAAGTACGCTTAGAAGAGAGCCACCAACCCCTGCGTGTCGGAGTGACTTCACCAGGAGATCTCTAGGTGCTTTGTCAAAAGTTTTGACGCAGTCTATAAAGACTGCGTACAAATGTCTATAGTTTCACCACTAGAGAAGCGATCCTTGTGTATATGTAAACCTGCTATTTGCGGTTTCATGTTGGCTCACCACCGTTGGTGATTGTATGCCTCAAGTCTTTAGGTTAGTATGTGCAATTAATTAACTAACACATTCACCATCATGTCTTAAACACAGCTTACCTCGCCCTTCCCATCCATTTGAAAAAAACTAATTTTATTTGAATTTTACAGTCCTCAACGTTCTTTCAGTTTTTGCATAGCCTATACCGCTTTTTAGCCCTTCGGCATTGTAATTCAACTTGCAACATATGTTTTCTGCAAGGAACTACACAGTACTTAAGAAGCATGTCTTTAATGCGGCGTAACACACGAGAAACGAATGTTAGCAAACACATCTGAGTAGGAGTAAATAACGTTATGTAAGACCCTCCTAGAAAAAGTAACTACTATCCATCCGACGCAAATAAAAGAGCACATTTGTTCACATAGAAACTAAGCACACAACACTAGGGAAAATATGTGCTATGACACCTTTGACATGAAAAAGTGTGCAAACTAGAGCTTTGGACTATCAAATATGTTTAGAGTGACATGACAAGCTTACAGCATGAACGTCAATGTAGAACTGATGCCTCTTTGCATCCGGATGTAGACCGCTGACGTTAGCGCGCAGTAAGTCATCCCCATGAAGAAAATGAGGCAGGCTTAGCACAACCGGCATAATAAGCTTCTGCTTGTTAAATGTCGTGAAAGTTTTCCACCGGCTTCCATCAAACGTTCCCTTTACATGCGTAGGTACTAAAGAAAAACAGCTGTACAAAAACGAAACAGATTCATTGATAGTTAGCATTTCTTGTTTGATCTTTTTTTATAACAAACTATTCATCATCATATATATTTCACTCATATTGAGTACGCAGATAACATAGAGACTTATACAGATTATACAATTTTACAATCAGCTGCTCGCGGCATGTTAGTCGAGAGAGGCAGTGCAGTGATCTCATCGCAAGGGCCAGAAAGGCAGACGCATGGAACTTCGTACACACCTGAGAGCACAGTCGTCAGATGCACTCGGTGTACTCCTCGTGGAAGTTTGTGTTCAAACAGGCCAGATGATGATAACCATGAACTATATATCTGGTATAGACGTGGCGATTCTCACATTCAAGACCAGACCAGAGGTGAGAGGCACTAAAAATATCCAGGTCTTTAACCTTTCGTCGGACTTGTTTAACTTTATTTTGTCATTCCAAGATAAAGCTCTCGCATGGTACTGTACGCGGTGTCTTCAACCTCAATCGAATTATCTCAACAACCGGTGCATAGCCTGACATTAGGTACACAAAGCGACTCCTTGCCCGCATTGATAGGCAACGTACTCGCTTCATGTACATTGTAAAACACCTTTCAAGCAAACCAAAGTTTGCCTGAGTGCGGCGTTTCCCATTCCCTGCCAGAACCTGTGTCGACGATGTGAGCAGTAAAGGTCGTCCCTGTATAATGAAGCTAAAGCCATAAATACCAAAAAAAGTTGACGAATTTCAAGGATGGGCTGCTGCAACGCATAACGTTTTTCGCAGCCAATCAACTTTCTCTTCGGAATTTCATAGCCTTGGTCTTCATGACATTTATTTCCAGCCCCCTTGAGACAAGGAACACCTCAGTCAGAGAAGTGATGCGCTTGATGACACCCAGGTCGTGATGAGCGACAACTATGTCATCTGCGTACATCACAACTGTGGCCTTCTGGGACTCCTGTCGAATATACTTGACCAAATCGGTGAGACGCAGCTCAACTGCCATTTTGCAAACCGTCCTGTGATGGTGCGTTGAGACCGTGAGGGCCTGGCTGCTCCCTCTTCTCTCCCCTCCCTCGGCAGCTCATCTCGATCCCTTCCCCGAGAGATCCGCGCAAGCCTTTCCCTCCTGTATGTTTCGTTGGCTGTCTTGTGTGTCAAACGGCGTCAAACAAGTTCGTCGCCTCCCTTCATGCCTCCGCCGAACTCATCATGTGGGCAACTACCTCCTTGATGAGCCGGCCTCTCACAGCAGTTGGCCACGATGTCAGCCTCTCCCAGAATTACACAATACATTACATACAATTACACAATACACAAGTATCGCTGATGGTTTTCGTTATCTTTGACATGAAATTCGGGAACTGGCCGTGTCCGGCATGTACCTGAGCCATCCAGTAGGAAGGTTCCCCATGTCGGCGGTCGTACCACACCCTGAAATCCGGTATCAGAGCCTTGGTTTAGCTCCCTGTCACACCAGGTCTTAACTGCGCCCATTCCTCTTACCAAGCCGATAATGTGGCACTCCTGGCCCTGGTGAGATCCATATCTTCATCTAGACACATTGTACTTTATTCAGCCGCTAGGAGGTTCCATGGCAGCATCTTGGCTAGAACCGGAAGAGCTTCAGTCAAGACCGTCCGAAACGCCCCGTTTATCGTCAAAGAAGCTCGAAAGTACGCTTAGAAGAGAGCCACCAACCCCTGCGTGTCGGAGTGGCTTCACCATGAGATCTATAGGTAATTTGTCGAAAGCTTTGACGCAGTCTATATAGACTGCTTACAAATGGCCTTCGGGTTTTGCCACAGCTCGCTCTATTCTGACTGAAGCACATTGATTGCATCACGCGTTTCTCGACCTCTTCGAAAGCCGAATTGCTCCGGCGAGAGGTCTAGTCGAGAACGTACTCGATCCGGTTTATAACCAATTTGCAGAATATCTTCTTTAGCGTCCTTTCTGACGCTATACCGCGTTATAAGTTTGGGTCTCGTCTGTCATCACGATGCTTGCCTCTAAATAAAAGAGAAAGCCTGGCGATGTGCCTGGCTCCTGGCATCCTCTCGGAAGAAAGTGCTGAACATGACTTTCTTCTTCTACCACAAATGGCAGATTCATTAATTCCTGCTTCAATGTGAGCGGATGTTCAATTATTGGAGCCAGGCGTACCACCTCGTAGTTATATAGAAGACTGGTCAGGTGACTCGTTACCTGTCGCTGAGCAGGTCTTCTCCCCCTTACGAGATCGTACAACGTAGGCTAAGGGCTTGCGTTCTTCTCTTTCGAGCAGTCTGATTTCCTCCTGCCTAGCATATTTACGCTTGTGGTCAAGGCATAGCTTAAAGCTTTTCTATTGTTGAAGTAGTCTAGCCTGCGTCTGACTAGCAGCTGCGGCTCGACACCCCACGAAGGGCGAGATAGTAAGCCTTAGAAAACCACTGTCGTGATATCCTCTGCCCCGGTTTCTTCCACCTCTCTGCACTTCTCATGGTTTTCTAGCAATTTACAACAAGTATCCACATCACAGCCCACCTCGAGGCTATCCACCTCTAAAAGTGACAGGTTAACATGCCTCGTGGCAACCAAATGCAGATTGCCTTGCTGTTTGAACCAAATCTTTCTCTGGCACCGGTAGGTGCTTCCTTGCAGCCACCTCGAGAACATCAAAGCTTTTAACTTTGCCATCTTCGCGTGCATTTTCACATGTCAGACCCAAGTATTTAATCACTGGAGCAGCACCTCTTCTTTATCGTTAGTAGCCCCACCATCAATACGGGCATTGAAGTCGCCACCGAGGATGGTTGGCATAAACAGGTCGAAACCTGATATACCAGAACTCATCGTGTCAGCGACCTCTGCCGAGTCTAGATGTGGGAAGAGGTAAAAGGCGATTATATTTACCCTCAGAAGAGAGGCCTACACAGAAATCGTTCTTCCTCACACATTGCGCCAACGGTAAACGTTTATGTAGGTAGATTGATAATTCACTCACTGGTCTACCACGAATTTCAGCAGGTAGAACTGCCAGCTGGTGGAACCCTCGCATATTATTGATATGCAGTACCACCAGCCCAACGACAAACCAGGATACTTTTTTTTCAACGCTCTGACAACTACATTTTAGACGCTCGTAATGGGCTAAGTTGCCTGTGGCACGATATCGTCTAAATGCATCTATCGTCATCGCGTTCTCGTACTGGAATCACATAGCTTTCTCCAGCAGAGGTATGTAGCAGCAAGGCAATGACAACCACGTGTAACAAATTCAACCAGCACGGCCAGGGCTTGAACTAGCGATGTTTTGCTAACCGTGGTTGCCATGGCAACGCCCCGTTTCGAACGGTGCGTTAGCCGCCTAAACCACCGCCACTACTAAAACCGCCACTTTAGGCCAGAATTCACTCTTGCTGCACTTTGTGTACTCGCCGTCACATATATACACAAATATTTACACAGAACACAGAACAGAAGAGGTTTTATTTCCCTGCGTCCAAATTTTAAAAACTGCCTTTACAGAAATGCTCTTGTTAACTGCCGGTACTCCGTGTGTAATGTTCACAGCTTTACTAAATTCCACTGTAGCACACACAAACGTTCCCTCATCAGGACAAAGCTGGGTTCCTCTGATTCACAGGATACGCACAACAAACTGTGTACGCTCGGGGGGCACGGGCTCTCGCCACCCCGCGTGAAACACAGTAACAGCCTTGGTTACAAATAACCAGCTGTTCTCCCGTTTTAAACGGGAGCGAACACTTTGCACATTTGAATATAACGGTAACAGACGACCCACTTTTACTTATGACAAACTATTAATGCACATCGGCCCGAAGACGAAAGTTCCCTTGGGAAAATACGTACTTATCAATTTCGGGGTCTCCGGTGTCATTGAAGAGGTCTCCGCCACCGCCGTACCGAGCGACTGGTTCACCGTTAATAATGTTCCGCTTTTGTAGATATAGAGGCCACGGTTTATAAAGAATGGGATTGTAAATTTTAACGCTCTCCGGTGGTTCTTCAAAGGCTGGAAAGAGCTGGCCATCTGCAATAGAAATAGCGCCGATAAGTTATAGTTACCTGCCAAAGTAGGCTTAACGTATTATATAGCTGAGCGTAGTTTAAGCGTCATTCAGTTTTATGCTGCAGTTGGCGGTACGGTTTTGGATAACCTATGGTCAACTATAGCTTCTCGTCGGCCGCCCCCATGACTAGAGATAACCTTCCGTCAAACTTCGAATCACTTAACAGCATCTACCCTCTTCGCGTCGTTGAATTTAGAGGACTTCTTCTTAGCGCCGTTGGACTTCCCCATATCGTTGTAGAGTTAGCCTTGGCATCACGTTTAGCTCTGGGTAGGGTGGTTTTTGAGTCGCATCCAGGAGGTCGTTGGGGGGCGCGACGATGTATTGAGCGAAATAGCTGTTTTACTTTTATTGTTGTTTTTTTAAAACTAAGTAAAGACCGAACGCGCGCCGAAATCGACAGAGTTATCTGTAGCAGAGGCGGCATCGGTAACTCCACCAGATCTCAAGGCAACGCAAACAGGGCAACAACAATGGCGGTGACAACAAGAATAAAAACAACAACATAACTCAGTATAGAAGCAAACGCAACAATGGACCAAACGCCGTTGGACAACAATGCAATAACTACATCGAATAGATAATTGAACTTAATTTCACCTGATATCTGTTGATTATGTTGTTATCATTATTTTTACGTGCTTTTTTTTTGCAGTGGGGCTATCCCTCCTCTATTTTCCAGAGATCGTTACTGTTTTTTACACACAAGTATCTAAGAAAATTATTTTTATATATAACTTTTTTTTATTTGAGTTGATCCGACCTATAGCCTAGGTAGGGGAAACGCTGGAAAATGGGAACTGCTCCACCCTTGATGTTGATAACATCACGGCTGCCTTCTCTTATTTCTCCCTATCACATTTGGACGCTTATGATATTAAGGCTCTTGGGGGAGGACGTTTCCATGCGATTATTAGTCTCGTTGAGAGGCTTGATTACCCTGTATATATATATATATATATATATATAGTGAGCTGGTAGGCCCACCTGATGGTGGTCTCAGAGCTGTTGTTGGCTACACTAACCAAGACACTTAAGCTGTTAATTATTTTTTACTTAGTATAACTGTTTAATGTGATATAACTTCTTTATGTTAGCACTTTGGAATAAACAATTGTCTCCGTGCGAACGTGTAGTCACGGATTCTCTAACCCAGGGTTAGCCCAGTTCGACAATGTGCCCCGAACAGATGCTGCGTTTCCTCGTTGAATGTCGAGAGACAGTCTCTGACGCAAAAACTCCGATGCTCTCGAGTCTCCCGTGGAAAGGTTAAGGCTTCTGCCCACACGCTGAATCAACTTCAGTGTAAGCGGTCCTGGGCCTCCCATTGTTTCAAAAGCCAACGGATAAAATTGGTGCGGATAACCAACGCCAGAGCATTTTATACATTTGTTAGCCTCTGCTTACCTGGACGCATGACCTGCCTGGTCCGCCCCTGCACCGACCATCGAAGAGGCTAATGAGTCGGTTACAGTTGCGTCCCAAACAAGCATGCGGCCATGTTCAAAGGGGGTTAAAGTAAGGCCGTCAGGCATTTTCCCGTCGTCTCTGGATAGGCCCGGAGGTTCTAGTATACACGGAAAGCCAGCAGACCTTAATGCTCGACTGAAGGTATTACTTAGAGCCGAGTGGCGTGCTCTTCGGCCTGCGCTCAAGGCGCTGAGGAACGACTAGGTCGACACAAAGCCGCAGTCCTTTGCTAATGCGTGTCGTCTCGTCATCCAAAAGAGTCCCTATTCGTGGACAAGGTAGGGCATGCAACCAAGCTCCGGCCGCTTGACTACTTACGGCTCAAAGCCTGGCTTTATCAGCCAAGGTGGGGGCTCTATCGATCAGGCCTGCTAATCGCTTTTCTTGCAAGGAGGCTGTCCAACTGCTCTGCTTATTCCTTTCAACGGGAGGGGAGTCGAATAAAGACGAAAATCTGTCGATTTAGCTGTTAATTTTAATTATTATATTTCTGATATTGCTTCCCTTGATCTTACTCAAATTATCACGGAAGCAACCCGCCCGATGTTAGTCTCTGCTTTGAATCATGTGTGTATCGGTGATGGTGGCACCCCTCTTCATTACGACGCTATCGTTAACTTAACATTAATAATCTCTGATCATTATCTTCTGTTCTATCGTTTGCTTCCCAAAACTACCTCCGCCTCTACTCCCTTACGGCGTGCTCTAACGAGGATGACCGAGCGGATCTTTAACACATTTAACTACGATCAGTTTGCCACTAAGCTAGTGACAGCTGAATGATCTGATTGCCTAGTGTCCCTCGATCCTGATACAGCTGTTAAAACTTAACTCCATAATATTTGACACTTATGATCAGGCCCTCCCCTCAGTAGCTGTGTTTAACCGTGGTTCGCTCTCCTAGATCTGACGCTCATCTGCTCTTCTGCGTCTGCAAAAAGATATTGACTCTGTCGGTAGTAAGTCTGTTTGTGATAAGTCCAACTCATACCTGAAAGCGGTCTACTACAAGCTGTTATCTAGACATAGGGCTTTACTTAAATTTGAATTTAGGTAGTACTATTTGATAGCATTATGAGTCCTCTGTGATGCTTTATGCAAGCTTCGCATGAAAATTAAAGCCACAAAAACCCAGGCGGTACTTTCCGGACGTCCTACTCTCCTAAAGCTGTTTCCAAACATAACCTGCCTGGCTTAGTGTTCAACGAGCATATGACGTGGAACAGCTACGCAGATTTAGTCCAACATAAATTTGCACCAGCTGTTGCTGCACTTGCCCATCTTCCATTCGGCTTCGTGGGCTTCAAGCCTTATTCTCGTCATTCTCGTCTTGGTGTATAAGGCGTAAGTAAGTAGAGCCTCACCTCTGCTATTGTAGTATGGTCTGTGTGAGACTTACCAAAGTGTCAATGTATCACTTCAGTCTCCGCAAAACAAAGCTATCCTGCTATATTTGATCTGCGACCCAGAGAATCAATCGGCTTCCTACTTAAAGAGCACGGTTGTTTTAATGTAAAGCAGTTAATATGTTTTCGAGCTGCTGTTTTCGTTTACAAAATCCTCAAAAACTTATAGAGGCTGGCGACATTTTCCAGGCCATATCCTCTATTTATCTGCCTTACATCGCCATTACTCTTCCGCCAACACGCCTTCTTGAGAATGGACTCATTTATTGTTTGGAATAGAATTCCTCCCGCCATTGCCGCCATTCCCGATTCTTCGGCATTCAAGAGAAGCCTTAGAGAGTTTGTTTCTTCCTCGTAGTCCCTTTTTTTGTCGGCGTCCCCTCTTGTTAATAATATTAGTTTTACATTTTATTGACTTTACTTTAGTCAAAATTACTGCACTATCATTTAATTTCCGCACATTATTTTTATTTTTAATATTAATTGTAGTTCTTTTTAAAACATGTGTTATTTAATTAAATAAATTGCTGTACACGTGTTCTCTATTATTATAAATATTATTACTATTACTTTGATTAATTTATTTCCTTTTGACGCAGCGACTACATGATCTTCGTTCTAGCCCCTAGGGAACTTCCGCGGTACAGAAGCTGTATGCTTTTGAATGTGTTTGCAAGTATTCGTGAATAAAACTATGTATTTCATTCATTTATTCAACTATTGAAAACAAATAATGTTAGAAAATTTCGCGATGTGGCTGCATCTGAAGTCATGAAACGCACATTCAGGTTTACAGGTATATTACCTGTATCTTCAAGACAATACATTGTATTTAAGCATTTATTGTCATTTAACTCCATATATGCCAGGCCAGGGCTAATAAGATAAAGAAAGAAAAACAATTAGCTGATCTAACTGTTTATCTGACTTGACCGTTAATTTCATGCTGTACACATTTCACATCGGACACAGAGCGTCCACAATATTTTGAGGTCTATTTAGGTTGAATGTAACATACGTTTGAAATATTCTAATAGAAATTTGAGCTTTAATAACTATATGTTACTTACTTGTACCCTCTACTTTGCCACATTGATTTCCATATTTATTAAGAAACCTGCAAATTGAAACGATACTAGCACGCATTATTTCTGAAATGTATACTTAACATAGTGCACAGCTTATGAAGTTCATGTGTAAATTAAGTTCGCAACAACAGCACCGCGGTCTACCTGATCCGGCAACTTTGTAGACAAATCTCTTTAAATAGAAAAATCATAAAAAAAATAGCATAAATAGTTAAAATAATGAAAATGTCTCTAAAGCAAAACTTTATACTCAAATATCATAATCTGCATAAACAAGACACAACAGACAAATTAAATTTAAATTTGAAACTGGAATTAATGCAATACATTGCAAATATCTTTAAAAGCATTATAATATTTATGACGTTTTAAAAACTGTCACAGCGATCTTTTATATGCCCCTAGTTGTAGGTTCAGAATAAGTGGCACGTCACATTTTACTTGCGCGCATTATTTGGTTATAAACGTAAGATGCTTTTTACATTTTATGAGATTAAATGCTGGAAAAAATGTCGCTCGTAGAAGTAGATTGGCGGCGTAAAGCTTGCATACTGAGTTAAGTAAACTGGCAAAGTGAAAAGCCTTTACTACAACTCCCTACTTGTATCAATGTGTTTTATATTCGAATCTTATACAGTCTGCACGAGCAGTACATGTGTGTGACAGTGAAATTAGCGCAGGACATAACAAACATATATAACAATTTTAGCAAACTCAAAAACTTTATATATAAAAATAATTTTATGTGGCTAGGAAAATTTTCAATTTGTAGAAATTCTTTCTGTCAATAATATTTTTTTCAAGACTCTGTGTCATTATTTTGCAATCTATAAAAATAGGCAACTTAGGTGTCATTGAACGCTTACGTTTTAGTGTTGAAAGCGAACATATTGTTGACTCTTTTGGTATCGGTATGCACTGAATAGTACCCGCCATCAATCCGGTCTTCAAAATATGCAAATTTGAAGTCATGAGTAGTTAAAACTTTAGCGCCGCGCTTCTCCACTTCTGCATCGTGGAACCTGTATCAAAGCGACAGGCAACAATTAATTTGACTGCTCATGGCTTGGTGAACTAATTTCGCCAACATTGTATATATATATATATATATATATATATATATAAACTTCAAATCAAAATTTTATATTTAAACAAAAATGAAATCTCATTCAGGTCATTTCAAAAATAATGTAAGCGTTAGAATGACACGCGTGATTGTGGACGCGTGTCATTCTAACGCTTAAATGCGTTAGAATGTCTTGTCAACTGTTTTTTATAACAAATGTGTACATATAAAAAATATAGTTACAATGTTGGCTTCATAAGTTCCATTATAATTTATGTCACCAAATATGACTGAGGCAATTGTTGTAAACGGCCCATCAACTCCCGTGTCATGTAAACATGCTCTAGAGAGCTTTTCTTGGTCTAGCCTTTATAAGCGGTTAGTGTCAAGGGGAGGCAATAAGTAACGCGCCTGACGCTTAAGGCGAAGTACCCCTAGCTTTAAACTAGAATACAACAGGCTGAGTAAGGGTAAGCGGTCAGAACAGTTATCAAAATCGTGTGGGGGCCGGTCAGTCGGAGGTGCTATATAAGCGGTCGCTATCATGTTTGACTACTCTTTCCCTTTCGTCGCTCTTCTAGACGATCCAACTGCCCAGCGGCGTCCGGGGGCGGCGCACCACGCTGTGCGGTAGACCAGCGACCCAGGGGGTAGATCAGAGCAGAGCATATTCACATATGCACCGTCAAACATCGATGTGAGGTTGTCGGTTTTATGTGGATTTTGAGCAGTGCTCAAAGGAAATTCGATCAACAACATGGATCGAAGCTGCAACACTCCGGTAGATGGCAACCATGACTAGCGCACTAGTTCCCTAGACAACGCCGCCCCCTTCGTTGGGATGGTGGTGGTCTGGTGAACAACTGATTATAGAAAGTTTTAAAGTGTGTGGCGGTCCGGCTCTTCGCAGGTGACTGAATTCCTGTATTCAGTGTTGCGTATATTAAATACCAGCTCCTGCTCTCTTTTGTCAGTTCTGCTTCTTTGAACTTAAAGAGCGATAGGCCCGGCCCGTCTCGGTAGACAGGCACTTCTTATGGAGATTTACAAACAGTGATAATTGCATATTGATAATATGCGAGGGTTCTGCCAGCTGATCTTTACAAAAACATATACTGCCGGCGCAGTGTATGCAAAAGGACGATTTTTGTGTGGGCCTCTCGACTATAAGGTGCATGAAATGGTCTTGTCCCCTAAATATTGACTTGGGAGTGGTGCCACGAAGCAATCAGAAAACTGGATATTCTAATACATGGGCTGTGAAGCTTTTCACTTGGGGTCTTTTTCCCACTTCTACGAATATCACGCACTAACACGTAAAGCTGAGGAACGGGGTACGCCAAATAAGGCGGGGGAAGTATTTACGAGAGCAGACTAGAAGCATTCAAGTCAAGAGAGTTAAGCGTGTAGCGATTCATGTAAAATTGGCAGGTGTACAGTTGGCACTGAGATCATGACAGAACGTATTAAGCTTGGCGCCGACGCGGTGCCGAGGACGACACTGATGATTCTAGCGGGGCATTTTAATTTAAGGATAGACAGGGCAACTTAGAACGAAGTGAAACAGTTTTGGATAATATAACGGAGAAAGGGAGGTTAGTAACAGGCCTAAACAAATGTATATGTGCAGCTTTGGGGAGTCGTCGATGTTTTTGTCAAGGACGGAAACGTGAATCATATAAAGGTTTTGTTGTATCTGGGCACGTTTAGGTAGGCACACAACTGTCGGGGCTAGGCGCCATGTGCTTGCCAACGTGCAGTGGAAAAGATCTAAGTGGATGCCAGAAACATACCGAAGGTTTTGATAGAAATAACTACTTGGACGGAGAAGGGAAAGGCACCGAGCCCTGACGGTGTCCCAGTCTCTGCGGTTAAACTGCAAATGACGGAATACCCGGAAGCAGTGCCGCCGCTGTGACTGAGATGTTCGGGACAGGCTCTCTCCCTGCTGCGTAGAAGTCCGCGGACCTTGTCCTCATACCAAAGGGCCTCGGCTCCTACCGCCCAATCTGCTTACTCGGCTCCCTGGCTAAAGCATTTGAGTCCATCGTGAAGGCATGCCTCCGAGACTTCGCGGAGAGAAGCGATCTGCTGTCCGACGCCTAGCACGGGCCGCTCAACCGCCGGCGCCATAAAGCTGATCTAGACGTAAGTTGAGTCCCCGCCCAGAAGACAGGACTTGTTCCTCGCGATTTCATTGGAGGTTATGAACGCTTTTTAACAGCCTGCCGTGGAGAGTCATCTTGGAGACTCTCTACAGGAAGAAGGTTTCCTTTTATCTATGAAAGCTCATATCTAATTATCTACATGACAGAACGATCCAGTCTCACGGGTCCGTTTTTAACATGACTACAGGGATGCCACAGGGCTCTATACCTGGCTCCCTGCTAAGGATTATTACTCACGACGACCTGCTGCGGCTGAGGGACCGCACCTCCGGCGTTAACCTCATTGCCTACGCTGACGACATCGTTCTAACCGTTCAGGCCCGGACCACGGACCTGCTGCAGAGCCCTGCGAACGAATAACTCGCTGACGTCGCCCGTTGGATGCAAGAAACGGGGCCTGCCCTCGCCCCAGCCAAAAACGAGATGATATTCTTGGCGGTCCGCAGAAAATGCCTTGCCTTTCACCTCCATCTAGAAGGCTAGGAGGTCGCACTCGTCAACAACGTGAGGTACCTTGGCGTCTTCCTTAGCAGGGGTTTCCGTGATACCGAACACGTGCGGCGGGTGGCGGAGAAGGCAACGAAAACAGCCAATGACTTTGCACGACTTATGCCTAAAACATATGTTCGGCACCTGAGAAAAAGAATCATTATGTCCGCGGCCGAGTTGGTTGCCTTTTATGGAGCTCCGGCCTGGCCCACCGCAAACAGGATTCGCCTGCGTCGGACCCAGATGGTCGGGGCTCTCAGTGTAATAGCAGGGTACAGTTAGTGCGACGACGGCTTTTGTCCTAGTCGGAAAGATTTATTGAGCTCTGAAGGCAGGCGAGCGCCGCCTATAGGACAATCCAGAAAAGATTAAGAGCGTCAGCGCACAATCGACCTCTTCCAGGAGGAGTGGGAAGCACCAGCCTCCGTACCCTTCTCCCAAATATCAAAGACTGGCTCAACCGGCCGGAGAGGGAACTTACTTTCTATACAACCCGGGTTCTCATAGATCATGGCAACTTCCAGTCATACCTGTTCAAGATGAGGAAAGTCTCCAGCCCCACGTGCATGTACTGCGGCGAGACACTCGACGATGCACCGGAGCACACCGCGCTGAGGTGTCCATTATGGGCGGAACAGCGCGCAAGCCTAATAGAGTTTTTAAGGAGCAAGCTAGCTCTTAACCTACAGGACATCGTCAAGAAAATGACTAAATCAGCATCGCACTGGAAGAAAGTGTCGCAGGTTTTTAAGAACATACTGCAAGAGAAAACATAGGCCGCCCTTCGAGTTCGCTTGCGCCTCCCCGAGGCTCTCGGGGAACACACCCGTCAAGAGTAACAGACTAGCCACACTCTGACCGTTTGATGTTTTGCGCAAGCAGTTCCCAGTCAGACGGGAGGACGGGTACATGACTGGTTTTTAGTGGGTTGGAGTCCCACACTATCGGCCCGCGTTCGCAGGGAGTTCCCCTGCTACGTTTTCCATTTTCCAGTTAGTTCTTTAAAGAAATACTTGGACCGAGACGGATCTGCGGTATTCGAGAACAACCTGTGAGAGGCAATAAATACAGCTGACTCAAAGAAATGCAGTGCCGCACCACAGGTGAACGTGTTTTTTTCTTACGTACGCGCCTAAAATCAACAAAATATTTTTGCGAGAAAATACATGAGAACGTATGGGGTAGGAATCAATAGAGCTTATTGTAAAATAATGTACAGCCTTGTGGGAAAGCAGAGATATAGACCTGCCGGAGGCCCTAGCTGTAGGACCAAATAATAAAAATAACCAGGTGGATATTACAAAGAAGCGAATGTCTCAATGGAAGGTAAATACTCAATAGGCACATTGATTATATGGATGCATAGGTAACATATGTGCTGCCGCTCGAAGCGCTCCTGATATAAAAGGGTGACATGTGTATTTAAGTATACATTCCAGCGAATATAAATGTATCAATCAATAAAACGATCACGTAAATTATTTCCCAATATAAATATATATATATATATATATATATATATATATATATGTCAGTCCTGTCCCCGTCCTCCCGTCTGACTGGGAACTGCCTGCGCAAAACATCAAACGGTCAGGGTGTGGCTAGTCTGCTACTCTTGACAGGTGTGTTTCCTGAGAGCCTCCGGGAGGCGCAAGCAAACTCGAAGGGCAGCCTTTGTTTTCTCCTGCAGTATGTTCTTAAAAACCTGCGACACTTCCTTCCAGTGCGATGCTGATTTAGTCATTTTCTTGACGATGTCCTGTAGGTTAAGAGCTGGCTTGCTCCTTAAAAACTATTATGCTTGCGCGCTGCTCCGCCCATGATGGACACCTCAGCGCAGTGTGCTCCGGTGTATCGTCGAGTGTCTCGCCGCAGTAGACGCACGTGGGGCTGGAGACCTTCCTGATCCTGAACAGGTATGACTGGAAGTCGCCATCATCTATGAGGACCCGGGTTGTATAGACACTAACTAGGTTCCCCCTCCGGCCGGTTGAGCCAGTCTTTGATGTTTGGGATCAGGGTACGGAGGCTGGTGCCTAGAGCACTCTGCTCCAGGACTTCCCACTCCTCCTGGCAGGCCACAAACATATATCTTAAACCGCCACTACTATTGTACATATTTATGTGCAATTTGTAAGTTAAACTTTTAACGCTATTTTGCGTAAATACAGTACGTGACGAGATATGACATAGTGCTCCCTGGGTAGAGACAAACAGAATGATGGTCTAAAGACCGCTTTATTTTAGCGATTTTAACAACAATATCTGCGTAAAATCGCGCCACCGTTCACATACGAAACTTTTAAAGAAATCTTACCACCGCTGTGGACCAAGACAACGATGGCATCACGTGACGGCTACAACACCGCCGGAAGACTCAGCTGCCAGACTTGCGGGCGAGTATGCAAATCTGGCGCGGGCCTCGCGAGCCACATTAGATTGACTCACAATCAACGAGAAGTTCGTGCCACCTCCCCAACTCCTAACCGATCACAGACTGATAATTTGATTTTAAGTTCCTCACAAAGTGACACTGCTGCTTCTAATAATAGTTTTAACCCCCCTAGTATTTCACGCGTCTCCCAGCCAAATTGTAAATGTCTATCTGGTACTTGCTTAAAGGCTTTCAATTCTAAATCAGGTCGTAATTTGCACCGTCGTCGTGCCCATACAGACGAATATAATGAGAGCATTTTAGCCCCCTCCTCTAAGAAGGCCAGATGGAACCCACAAGACCGTGAACTTTTAGCAACATTAGAAGCAGATTTTATATTAAATAATAAAGACGAAACACCTAAAGAAATTGATCACCTTTTAGTTACCAATTTTAACTCACGCACACCTGGGGCGATTAGAAGCCAACGTAATTCTCAGGCGCATAAGAATCTGGTAGAGGACCTCCATAAAAAGAGGTCTCACCTGGATTCCAACCCTGACGGATCTGAGCTTCCTAGGCCTAGTTGGCCTCGATACTCTGAATCAGATGGCCCCTATAATCCATCCTAAAAATATATTATTATATCCAAAATACAAGCCCTCACAAACACATTTCCCAAACGCAACCTAATTTCAACAGACCTTACTCATCTGTCTCTTTTGCTCAGGTGAGGACCCCACTATCGCCTTAAACGACTTTCTGAACAAACATTTTACACACACTGTCCGACGTCGTGTCTTTAGAGAAACTCTTTCCACTGAAACGCGAGTATCTAAAAGGCAACAGCGACTTCAAGACTACGCAACCACTCAAAAATGTTTTAGCCAAAACCGATCCAAATGGGCTCATGAGGTGCTGGACGGCAAACACACCATACACAACATGCAGTCTACGGAAGTTGTAGAACACTGGGCCAACACAATGACACAACCACCCCCTGAACCACTCCCTTGCCCTGTATACACTCCCAACTTTGATCTCTTCGAGGTTTCCCTCCCTATCTCCCTAAAGGAAACCCACGTAGCTCTCCGCGGACCTCCTAAAGCACTAGGCTTGGACGGGATTTGTCTTTCGTCCCTCCGTAAACTCCCGTTAGAAGTAATCTGTTGTATTCTTAACATACTATTAATTAGCGATATTGCCTCAGCCCATGAAACTGCTCGCTTAGCGTTCATCCCTAAAATTAACAATGCCACATCCAAGCGATCTGCGACCCCTATCTATTAGTTCTTACTTACAACGAACGCTTAACAAAATTCTCTCTAGACGCCTCCAGAACTCTATTAAGCTTCTCCTAATCCAGCGAGCGTTTCTCCCCTATAATGGTACCTTTGAGAATCTTGCGGTTCTGGATGGTATCCTTAACGATGCCAAGTCTGCAGGACGTGAGCTCAGACTCGCCTCAATCGACCTCCGTGAGGCGTTCGACATGGTGAGTCATGACTCCGTCCTGTGGTCACTCCAGACTCGCGGATACCCGGAGGTATTCCTCAATTATATCGAACGCTTGTACTTCTCATCTAAAACTTTTATATAATTTGGACAAGAATGTCGCACATTTCGGCCAACTAAGGGTGTTAAGCAGGAAGATCCTCTGCCCCCCCTTTTATTTCCATTCTTTCAAAAATAGACAAAACTTATATCGGGTACCAACTTACTTCCGCCTTATGGGCTTAGCCTTTGCAGATGATCTCATTCTCCTAGCCTCCACTCCAAATCTACTCTCCAACGACTCCTTAATATTGCGGACCCCCTTTTGAAATCCCAAGGCCTTGAAATTAATACTAATAAAAGCTTTACTATCTCCCACTTATTTAATAGGAAGCAAGGTAAAGGTTTTATCAATACCGTACCAGAATTTAACGTTGGAGATCGGCAATTGCCAGCTAAAGGTATGAGCGATCGATGGAGATATCTTGGAGTCGACTTTGAGAGCAATGGTAGAGTTGACTCCACCAAGGATATACTCCTTAGTTTACTCAACAGACTCACGATAGCTCTCCTTAAACCCCACTAAAGACTCATATTTTTGAAAGACTTTCTCGTTCCCAACCTCCTATATAAACTGGTCTCCGGTCCCAGACCATCTTACGCACTCCTTAGCGACCTAGATAAAGAGATCAGAAAGGTTGTTAAGTCAAAATGGCTTAAGCTCTGTGCCGAAAACTCTGTGCCGAACGCCTACCTGTACACGCACACAGCACTGGACACCCCTGCCTCCAAACATTCATCCCCAGACTCCGCCTCTCCCGCCTGACAGCACTACAACACTCCACGCACCTTGGGGTCCAATGGATGCTAACCACCGAGTACTACAAAAAGACCTTAAACAAGACTTCTTTGCGAGTGCTTGGGAACCTCCATTGAGACCGCTTCACAAGAGACCGATTACTGGTCTTAACAACTACACAACACGTTCGATAGGGCACACTTTGAAAAAAAGCACACGAAACTCCCTTTGTACATTACTGGATTAAGGGTATGCCCTACCTATCTGGTAAGGAGTATTTAAACCTACTAAAGCTCAGGATCAACGGACTACCAACGCGTGCCAAATTGGCCAGGGGACGCCCGGGCTACAACAAACGTTATAGGCACGGGTGTCATGCGCCTGAGACGTTGGCTCATGTCGCTTGGATTTGCGATACAACACACAAACAAACTATAAAGAGACATGACGACGTCTGTGATTGCGTGGCGCGTCTTCTTCGCGAAACGGGTCATGAGGTGGTTCGTGAGCGAGTATTCCGTCGACCGGGCGCACCGGTTCTAAAGCCCGACCTCGTAATAACAACACCTACCGAGGTCTGGGTTTTAGATGCCGAAGTTTGCGGCCCGATCCGGGACATGGCAAAAGTGCGGCAGGACAAGAGCACCAAATATGACGTCGAGTTCCTAAGAGCTGCGCTCCCCGACCGGCAAAAACCTCGCAGATTCGGATCCATCACTATCTCTATGAGTGGTGTATGGGACTCCGAATCTGCGAGGACGCTCTTGGGGCTCGGCGTCACAAAGAGGAATCTTATGGATCTTACCGTTTTAACGTTGCAAGGAACCTTGAGGATATACCGCTCGCACCGGGTCCATAAGAGCGGGGGCTACCATCAAGCAAGAACACGGACAGCTGATTCTTAACCTCACGTGACATCTTTTCACCACCATTTTTATTAAGGCGAGCACTGCCGAGTGTGCAAACGTATTGTAAATGATTAATAAATCATCACAATATATATATATATATATATATATATATATATATATATATATATATATAGCAGCACGGGTCATGGATAATTTGAAGACTAAGAATACAAAAACATTGTTCTAATATGATATGGTGAATAAACTGAATGACATGTTGTCGTTAAAACGTGGAGCAAAACTGGTCTACGCAAACGTCCCTTGTGAAAAAACTCGAATGTAATCAGGTATAGAAGCGATCTTATCGGTCTGTAACGGCTCTGACATTAGCGGGTAAAAATTATTTTTTTCTAAACGAAGCAGTAATGAGCATATATATATATATATATATATATATATATATATATATATATAGAGAGAGAGAGAGAGAGAGAACCCGTAAACACACGTTAACGCGAAGACAATTGTTCACTCCAAAGTGCTAACATAAAAAAATAATATAATACAATTTATAATTCTATATATATCAACTTACCCTTCATAGAAGTATTCGTCGACAGTAACATGTATAAACAGAGTTTTCTTTCGGAAGTCCCGGTTTGGAGTGCCGTCCGGATTAAAATAAAGTATGGCAGCAAAGTTGACGGTTGTAATTTTATCCTGTAAGCTGCCGTTTGACATGCTGGGTTCAAAATGGTAAATATGCTTGTCCATATAATTTAACCCGTCGTCGGAGTAACCATCCTTATACCTGCGATATTCAATCCTGTGCAAAGTCCAAGCGATTGAAAACATATTATACAACAACTAGAACAATATTAGATAGATATAGAAATACGCGCTAAATATAATATTGACACTGGTAATACTGCCATATATTGTTGAATTATTGGAAATGCCTCAATATATTCATCCGAGGACCGAGGACGAGGGTACGTTGTAATAGGCCGACAAAATGCCAAAAATATTACACGCTTATGTATATATAGGGTGTCCGGAATTTTTATGTAAATCAATATAAAGAAATTTAGACCTCTTTGAAGTAAATTATTTTTAATAGGACATACTATCTCTCTGGAAAGGCTTGTTTCGGAGTAAGATTAATATTACAGTAATCCGTGACAATAATGTTATTGCTAGACATATAAGCACAAATGTGCAATTGCGAGACGACCAGTCGTGTTTGTGAGAAAATTCTGCTTTCTGTAAAGAAAGCAGATAACGCCGGCCAGAAGATGCGCAGTAGGTCATTTATGCATGGTTGCAGGGGGGCAGGAGTACGAGGTTACTGCCAGAGTCCCACAGGGCTAGATTCTAGGACCCGTGCTCTGGAACATAGCTTACGACGGGGTGCTCGAGATCCGAGGTGTCCCGTATGGGGTGGAGACGTTGGCGTACGCCGATGACCTTGCACTCATAATAACGGCCAGGACCGAAAGAGCCCTGGAGAGCGCCGTCAATGAGGCCTTGTCAATGGTGTCCGAGTGGATGGAGTCCCATTACTTAAAACTGGCGCCCGATAAGACGGAGGCGCATACTGTTCTGCGGTGTGATGCTCTCAGGGAAGCACGGGACGCAGCACCAACCGCTGTGAGGGGCCGACCCATCAAGGAGGTGGTCTCCCATATGATGACTTCGGCGGAGGCATGGAGGGAGGCGACGAACTTGTTCGACGCTGTTTTGACACTCAAGACAGCCAAGGAAACGGCCAGGCGGGAAAGGTTTGAGCGGGTCTCTCGGGAGAGTGGTCGAGACGAGGAGCCGAGGGAGGGAGGAGGGGGTGGGGAGCAGCCAGGCCCTCATGGTCTCGACGCACCCTCACAGGACGGATTACAAAATGGCATCCCCCTATCCAACCGCAGGTAGACATGCGGGATGATAGTCAGGGATAGAGCTGATTGAAGGAGAACGGCAGAGACGCCTCTCCCACGGTTTCGATGTAATGCCAAAGTAATACCGAGCCTGGGGGGGGTGGGGAGTGATCCGGGTTTAGTGAGTTTGCGAGTCTCACACTAGTCACGCAGGCTGCTAGTGGCGCATGTGCATCATGCATTACCGAAACCTCCCAGAACAAAAAAAAAGGACGGAGGCGATGTACCTAACAGACAGAAAGAGGACGACCGGCATTAACCTCGTGATGGCGGGCCACCCGATAGTACGTGGCCGAAAAGGCCCAGAAGGTCTCCCTGAACCTGGCGCGGATCATGCCTAGGGTCGGTGGGCTGGCTGAGGTGAAAAGAAGGCTCCTGGCCTCGGTGGCCGAATCAACGGCGCTATACGCAGCCCCAGTCTGGGGACATGGCAATGCAGACGGCGAAAAATAGGGGGGAACTAAGATCGACCCAACGAACGCTGGCAATAAGGGTAAGCCAGGCGTATCGAACAATCTCGACCGGAGCTCTCCTGGTCCTAGCCAAAGTGCTGCCATGGGACCTCCTAGTGGCTGAACGAAGTAAAATGTATCTAGAGTGCCACCATATCGGCCTGGCATGAGGAATGGGCGCAGGTAAGACCCGGTGTGACCACAGGGAGCTGGACCAAGAGTCTGATACCGGACCTCAGGGTATGGTACGACCGCCGACACGGGGAGCTTTCCTACCGGACGACTCAGGTGCTGACCGGACACGGCCAGTTCCAGAGCTACCTGTCAAGAATCAAGAAGGCCATCAGCGATATTTGCGTACTGTGCAACTCTGGAGAAACGGACAACGTAGAGCATACTGTTCTGCGGTGTGATGCTCTCAGGGAAGCACGGGACGCAGCACCAACCGCTGTAAGAGGCCGACCCATCAAGGAGGTGGTCGCCCATATGATGACCTCGGCAGAGGCATGGAGGGAGGCGACGAACTTGTTCGACGCCGTTTTGACACTCCAGACAGCCAAGGAAACGGCCAGGCGGGAGAGGTTTGAGCGGGTCTCTCGGGAGAGTGGTCGAGACGAGGAGCCGAGGGAGGGGGGAAGGGGTGGGGAGCAGCCAGGCCCTCATGGTCTCGACGCACCCTCACAGGACGGATTACAAAATGGCATCTCCCTATCCAACCACAGGTAGACATGCGGGATGATAGTCAGGGATAGAGCTGATTGAAGGAGAACGGCAGAGACGCCTCTCCCACGGCTTCGATGTAACGCCAAAGTAATACAGAGCCTGGGGGGGGGGGGGTGGGGAGGAATCCGGGTTTAGTGGGTTTGCGAGTCTCACACTAGTCACGCAGGCTGCTAGTGGCGCATGTGCATCATGCATTCCCGAAACCTCCCAGAACAAACAAAAATATTTATGCATGCACTTAATCTCGATCACTCCGCAAGCACGGCTCGCGTGACCATACATTTGGTACTAAAATTATCGTAAAATACAGGCAAATTGCGCATATTCGCCTGAATGTTTTAAATATTTCTAGGAAAATGTGATTTATGCATGCACCCAATCTCGGAAAATCGTATTTACTCCGTCATCACAATTTGCATTGCCGTAGATTTGATACCAAAATGATTGTCATAAATGTGCATTTGCGTGAATGCGTCAGTTTGAAGAACTGGAAATGATCGGGGGGTTCTGATTTAAGGTGCTTGGCGTGAAAGGTAATAAAATAACTTAACTTTAACGATTTTCTCATAAACGACCATTCTCATCTGTTCTTCGCGAGCACGACGATGTACTTAGTTTCTGTATAGAAGCACAGATTGTCTTGCAATTGCACATTTTGTGTTCCTATGTCGGCCAATAACAGTCACAAAGTGTCACAAATTACTCTCACTGCGAAACAAGGTTTCTCAGAGACCATGTTTCATTGGAAAAATATTAACGTTACGATCTCTACAATTTCTTATATCGTTTTCTCGTGAAGAATTTCAGACACTCTGTATATATATATATATATATATATATATAGTAATGCAAAATAAAATATATGTTTTATTTAAAATATTTTGAATAATTATATATTGCAGACTTCCTTTTAAAAACATCCATTTCCATTCGGATCGTTTGCTTTATTTAGTCACATACTTCAATAAGCCTTTGATCATTATGCACTGTTAGAGAAACCGGTAGGGTTCACCAGAATCATGACGCCGATGTTGGTGGTGTGTGCGTTTAATCCTGACCATTAATATATCCTACATAGATGATTCTACTAGTTAAAATCTGGATGCAGTTTGGGCGTGTTCAGACAAGCTGTTGTTTGCCATTATACTTCGGTCGTCATAGTTCGTGGTCGATCGAAAAAAAACAGTAGATTTTGCAATTCAAGATAATACTACCCCACACGATGACCGGAGGACCCTAATCGAACGGCAACAATTCTGTCATTCTGATCCGCTTATTCTATGCAAGCAATTATCTTTGTGCCGATTTGCGGTTAGCTGAAAGTCAAGATTTAGTTTATCATACCGTAACAACTCCAATGTATGTTCATTGTAGGGGTTAAGACGAATACTCTAACTACCATACTTATCAAACCTAACGTTTGCAGGAGGAGAGATAGCAATTGTTAATTTAATAACCAAGTTTTAGTTTGCATTACACATGCATATTAATTGCTGTATTTGGGTAACCGGTGGTGCTTGATATAGGCGGTTAACGTATTGCTCTATGCAAGGCGTACATTTGCATGCCAGCGACATTTGGTGAAACTTTTTCCACAAGCAGACTCTGGCATGACCACTGTGCACTACAAATCACGTGATCAAATCTCGATTTTCGTAACTTGGCCTTTTCCTTGGTTCCTTGTAAGACCAGGGCATATAACATGTATGCCATACACTACAGCCAATACAATTTCTCACCAGTTGGAGGCGCATATGGTCCCTTCCAGCTATTTTGCCTTTACAAAAGTGTCTTAGCTTCTGTTATACTAGAGCTTACCTTAAAAAAATTGCAATTTACACGACTCTGTGAAAGCACATACATTTGTTGCACTGTTGCAAAGTAAATTGACTTCAAGAGTGAGCAGTCGTAACATCTACTGAGATCGCAGAAAGATTACTGTTTGATTGATGCTTGTGCTAGCCCATTTGATTAAAATTCAGAAAAACAGCACAATATATCTCATCATAAACCATTTTTTGTAGTTCACTCAGGTTATTAGACATATTCCGCTGTTCCACGATGAGACGTCGAAAACAAATTCTGTAGAAATAATGGTTTTTACTATTATTTCTACAGAAGTCTTTTTAGACTTGAATTCCCGACGTCCTGAGCATTTCGTTGTAACTGAATGTGGATAAAAAACAGGGTAGAAAACAAAATACCTTCCGTATAATCTCGTAGGTGGAACGAGTCGCTCGTTCACCATATAAAAGACCCCAATGGAAGTATACCAGAACACAGCTGTGGCAATTGGAGGTTTATGGGCCCGACTTGGTGAGACCAACAAATAAACGGCGGTGGTAGGTGCCATTGCTCTTTCACTTTTGAAACAGTAGAGCTCCGTTGCACTAAGATATAAAAAAACTACCTTTTTTAAGAACACGCGCTTGCCTTTACCAGTGAATAAAGTGGAGCTCACTAATCGATAGAAAAAATTGACTGGCCCATTATCATGTGTAGCTCAAATGTGTCGGTGGATTTACTGACAACGTGGTTTATTATCGGAAATGCGTCTTACGATTATTGAGTTTTCACAAAGATAATAATGTGATATAAAAGTCATATTAAATAATAGAGTGAAATAATAGAAATGATTTACTCCAACAGTCGTATGTAGCAACATAAGCAATAATTCACCACAGGGCGTGTTTTTACACCAGACAGCTACCACCTTGGCTTTCAGTCAGGAGTACTTATAAATCGCAATTCGATAAACTTCATCCAGCAAATTGAACTGGTGTCCACTCGCCTAACAATAGTAGTACCTACATATAGGAGCTCATCAGTGTAAAAAATACCTGCATACCTGATGCACACATACGAGGTATTTTTTAACTCTCACTTGAGCAATCTTAGGAAGTATAATATCATCTGCTGCTGAACGACGTACTTTAAATCTCGGGCAACCGGCACCATAGGGTTTGCATACAGACCTTTTTTTAATATTATGCAAGTGCACCTGCACACAGAATATAGGCCATTATAACTGTCAGCGAGACCCGTGGGTGATAAACAGGTCTCCTACAGAATGACTCCAGCGTCTAGAGAATAGTGCCCGTAGTGCGTCATTTTGTACGGCCTTTGCTTTGCGGAGAAACATTTCCGCCTCCCCGCACAAGATCTACCTTAGCAAAAGATGGTCATGAACTGGTCATGGTTAAATCGTGCGCAATCAACAGACCTTCAATAAGCCCCGATTGTGCGTCGTAAGTAAATCCCGTTTCGTCGACGGCGCTGCAGGTGATTTTCCCCCTGCGTCTAGGAGAGAGAATATACCCTACTCTTTTGTCCTGCGGCTGTGGACAATCACTGCGTGGACGTGCTGGGTTTTTTGGCTAGCCGCAGGCGTCCGACAGAGGTGTCCCCGGGCAGCAGCAATTCTAGAAGGCACCTTGGCCCAGTATCAAACGCTTGACATCTCGTACAAGACCCTCAAAGAATATGTCACAAAGGGGGTTTAGCTTAAAACATCAAAAGACTGAGCTGAAGGAGGTCCCGCTACTTTAAGTATGGCCTTCGCATGTACTGGCCACTCGAGGCAGTCGAACTGACTCCAATATGAATATAGATATAAATCTCCTAAAGGCGCTACCGCCCCTAGAGAGGTTAGGGCTCTGCTCGTGAGTGTAGAAACTGCACAAGACGTCGCCGTTTTGGCAGGGCTGGCAGGACAGGTTTTTTCCTTGTCTGCACTGGTGGAGCAGCCGCCCGGGACGAGAAGGCCCACCCGCTACTGAGGCCCCGATGATCCCTTTGAATTACGAGGTGGCTAACGTTACCTCTAGGTTGAGATTTCGAGCTGGACGAACTTTCACACGAAGTTCATAGAACTCGAGCATCGAGAAGCGTCCAGCGCGTCCTTCGCAATGCTGGTGAAGCCGGCGACCCAGACAGATCGCATTGCGTGACGTGATGGGACCTTTTCTGATTCACAGGCCCCGCTTTTTACAGCTAGGCTCAGTGCTGAAACAGTCAAACGAGACGCACTTTTACAGCATCAGTATGGCTTCTGGCAATGTCCGGGTATTACATGCCCTTCAACGCGTGCTTCTACGGACCAGTCAAACGAGAACTGGCCCCCTTGAAAGACGCTTGTTTGTACTATGGATGCTACTAAACGTTAAAAACGCGTTTAATACCGCCACCTGGGACAATACTATAAGGTCACTGAATGACAGAAGGAATTCCCGCTATAACCAGCGTCCATTCTACCAATCTAGGCTACAGTTAGGAGACGAGATGGTGATGATTGCGATTAAAATATTAGTGAAGTATTTGTAGGTGGTGCTGTACACGAGGCTCAAAAGAACCCTGCACATAGTGCACGTGTCTGAATAGGCAAAGTGTATCGGAATCTTGCACAGACCTACTGCCTACCCGAACGAACGGAGAGCAATTCAATGGCGTCCTGAACTAGACGCGCGCTCGGGAGGTCACTATTTACGCGTAGGCGTAAGATTGCCTTCGGAGACAACCGAGATTTTTAGACACGGGCATTTATCTTGGACCTCCGTGCGAGAGTAACAGCATCGGCCCACTCACGTACTACGCCACTTAGATGTACCGAGACATGGCATTAAAAAGTTAACAACAGACATTTGCGCCTTGTGCACCCCTGGCCTACAGACGACACCGTACCAACAGTCGTCCTATGCAGCGCCAAGGATTGGCAGTCCTTCGCGGCATATGCGTCCCACTATAAGAGAGTTGTAGCACGAAGCTCCCTGCTCGTCCTCAAACAGTTCCGAACTTGATGGGGTGAGGGAGGTGGTATAGTACGTATGTCAAACCGTTCCGAACTTGATGGGGTGAGGGAGGTGGTATAGCACGTATGTCAAACAGTTCCGAACTTGATGGGGTGAGGGAGGTGGTATAGTACGTATTATATTTGGCATTACATCTTAGGCATACGATCTAGTCATATACTCTGCTCATGTTAAGTCCCATAGTACCCGTTAACAACTATCCACAACCTGCATTTCCCATCCTAAAAAATGCAAACGAAAAACGTTATAGGTTATGAAATTGTATAGTGAACATGTACGCTATAGAGGCGTAAGGGCAAAGTATCGTAGATCTAAAAAAAATCTTTGCAAAACACAAACCGAAGAAATCTAGTTTGAATCAGAAAGACACACCACAAAGCAAGTAGACGTTCCAAAAGTGCCCAGACAAGATCAACACAACACCCGGGTAAAACCCGGACCTAAACCAACCCTAAAAGTTGTGAATACAAACAGTGAGGGGATTTTAGAAGATCTAGGTGGGCCTTGCAAGAGGCATCAAGAACCAAATTCGCGTACATACAGCAGCTCTAACATGCACAAAGGTGCAATGTCTTACCTACATTTTACAAACTTGCCCTGCAGTCGTTAAGTGATTTATAAATAAAACTTTAGGATTCACACTTGCTCATTGTGGCAGCAAACTATCGTGCTTACATTATATAAAACTATTTGTAGGTATAGGCAAGGTCAACCGCTTCCATCATAGTTATTCGTTAATTAGCTGTGTCCTTGCTCAAGCAGTATATAGTATAACGTTGTAATCCCAAAGATAACTTACCTGTGGACAAACGGTCCGAGTTCTTGCACGACAGGTATCTTCCCGGTTGCTAATTCTTTATAATTAGTAAGATTGAATACGTAGAGTGATTGGTAAGAATAGATCGGAAAATTGAAGTATACTCTATCTAGCGTAGAACCATCGACGAAAGGCCCAGGACGTTCCCGCTGAATCTCTTTCAGGGTCCAAAATACCAAACCGAGGTCCATTGCCAGCAAAATTACCGTTATTGCTGCAATTTTGAGGAACATGTTAAGCATATGTCCAACTTAGCTATGTAACTGATACGCGTTTTACCGCACCGACACCGCACCGAGCTATATTGAATAATTGTTTGGCAAACACTGCTATATTACCTTCAAAATTGCATATCCCAGCAAGAGCTGCTCAATCTTCATTGTGATTAAGGGTAGAACTTGCAAGAAATAACGACTGTTAGACTAAACTAAATGGGCACACTCAATGTATAGTCGGACTAGCGCAGTCCTTAAAATGCCTGAGATTCATGTGGGATGTATTCATATTATACCGTGGGAAGTTATTTCTGTGCAACCAGTCTACTTATGAAATATTCGCTATGTTAGACTTGGCTCCGCCAGACGCCTTATTGGATAAACAGGGAACCTTCCAGACGCATTTGCATTGCTATCCGTTTCCCGGACATACAAGGAAACAGGAATCAGCTAAACGATACACTAAAAAGTCATTTAGCGCCTCTTACAGAATGCAAAGTCCAAAAAAAAACTTTTATTGGCATGGACATTGACCCACTATGTCAAGGCCATATCTAAGTAGCCACAATGAAGTACACGTTTGACTGCGAACAATCTTCATTCGATACAATTAATGGAAAGTTCTCGTGAAACAACATTAGCGTTGGTGCACAAATTATCTACAGATACTGCACGTAACAACAGAATCGCTTAAAAACTGAAAATAGACCAACGTTTTACAATAAACGGGATCGTTAAATAAAGGTTAAAAAGACTGCAGCTTCATTTTGAGCTAACTATCTGAATGTTTAGTTGAACGCTCTAGTCAGGTGGGTTAAGTCTATTACGAGTCAAGTCACGCCAAGAGCACCTTTATGAACGGCTATATCTGCATAGGTGTAAGCCTTTTTTGCATGCATGAGCATGTCATTCTCGCAGACTTTGTGAAACTCTCCACGAGAATGTGTTGTTTAGTTTTTGTGCGCGCGCAACATCCAGTGATATACCATTTACTTCACTTTGTAGGAAGTTATCAAATATTTAAAGTTCTTAAACAGCACAAGTTGTTATATAGCGATAGATCACCTCGTTTGTGAACCTTTGATTTGGCACAAAAGATACGCTTTCGAGGCGGATGGCAGCACATGTCCTTGACGAAACAACATTTAAAAATTCTGTAACTCGCAAGTCTTTCATAATATATGGTTCCGCAAGTTGAACATTTTAAGTTTCTCACAGTTCGCAAACTAGAACTTACTTAAGTACAAGTATAGCAAAAGATATTACACCCCAGTAGTGTCGTTGTTTCTTGTTAGTGCCGGAAGTATGCAGCTTTAGTTACTTGGATGTAGCCTATGTCTCCCCAAAAATTCCAGCTTAATCGTGTGAACAACTGGAGTAAAACAAGAACAACGCTGATAATCCCTGCTGTCTTGGGTAATAGGCACAATGAGGAACTCTGTTCCTTCGAATAGAAGATTTAATGTGCTGAATTAGAGGCTCTATTGACAACCCGTGCTTTTTAACGGGGTATCTGGATACAGTCTGGATACATATGGTCTTTGGATAGGATACCTTGCTACAATCAGTTCAAGATTTTGTATGCACTGTTGGATACGATGAACTTGAGTAGCTTGAGTCAAGGATTGTAGTCGTATTGTAAGGTTGAAATACATCACGCTTAGTTGAACCGTGTTTTACTTACTGATCATAATAATCTGCGTGACGTGTAAATGCATAGCTGTGGCGAAACTGCGGTTGACGAGCACGGGGTTTAGGTAGTATCGACTAGTATCATACGATTTCGTCGTTTTTTCGCATTGATGTCAAAAAGTAACAAAATATGACGCAATTTTTTAAACAGAAAATGATTCAATATGTTTATTCCCATTTACAAAACAAGAACCTGCTTTTTCCAGTATATAGAGACACGGCGTATTAACGCGTCAGCACTTTGTAGCTGTAGCACGTTAATAAGGGAGCTAGTAAAATTAATACTTGAAAAACCATTTTTACTGTTGTGTGAAAATACTCAAAAACTTCAGAAGGAATTTTTTTTTATCGTATGCCCTAATAAGCAATAACAATTAGAAGCCTCACAGTGTGAATAGTAGATAGTTAGTAGCCGCATCTAATCAGTAACATTTTAAGAGGAGGTAAACGCATCACTTTCTAACTCAGTAACCTAAACTGATTTTTGTCATACCAATAAATATATGCAGAGTTCCGATGCTGCAATTTTCTGCACAGGCAATATGGACCCTGACGAGACAGGCGACCAAGAAATGCTGCTGGCATCAGAGGAAACCTCCTCAGAACTGTCCTTATTACTCCAGAACGATTCCTGCTTTTTTATTTGTTCTTGAACTTTTCCAACACCCAGTCGAGTATAGTTACGCCGATGTCATCAAGATTCTCGTTATGTATTTTATACGACCAATCCGGCCAGCAACCTCACGTTAACTACTTACTTCTGGTTTATTCCTAATTGCGGACACTTTTTTCGTCTCTCGGAACACCGTCTAGCTATAGAAAAAGCTTATCCGACGTAATATGTCAATTTGCAGCAAAATGCGTTAACCTTAATCGGGTCCCGACATATTTTACTTATCATACATTTTATCAATAGTAATAGTGTACTATAAGTAGAAACAGTGCAGTTAAAGTATCTTCATTATAAATGCATCAGAAAGCTATGTGACATTTACTAGCGAGCGTACTCAAGTAGTATCATCCTCAAACCCCCAAAACTTCACGGGCCCCTGAAGAAAGATACTGCTGCTGGAGATCAGGGTGGCGGTCACGAGGTTGAGGCTGCAGACAAGCGCCATCCAGCGCTATACATATAGGTAATTCCCTTACGGCGGCCACCATCTCCGGATTTGTCGATTTGCCTTGTAGTATAGACCGCAAAACAATACGACTAATAAATGATACAGGCAAACATTTTTGCCGCATTCCACGCATTTACTATAGCTAATCCTTTAAAGACTACAGTGATACATGCTCATCGAGTAACAGCGGAGACTTCCAGCGCCATTTGGGTTCTTGGATTACTTTAAAACACGAAATCTAAGTGAAACAGCCACCAGCAAGATGTATGTCTTAGTGAGTGAATTGAGCGAAATAACGACGTTTGGGCTCATTTCACGGCTCTGCAAAGTCGCACGGAGAGAGCAAATGTTAGGCGGCCTTGTAGCCAACAGCCAAGCTGAAAAAGTCCAAGAGGCTTCCAAAAAAGACTGATGCCATTTGTAGCCATGCCCCCAAGAGCCGACCGTACAGTTAATGCCGCCTAACAAAAGGTATCCAATATTGCAGGTGCGCGCGCCGTTAATGAGCATCAAAGTGCACAAGGTCAATTCAATCGAATTGGTTCGGAGATACGCTCCAAGTGCTCCATCTTAAAGGACTGCTCTAGATGAACTGGCAGCTTATGTATCCAAAACGAAACAGATAAAATCCGTAAGGGCAGTAAATTTGTATGTGGGGTGGACATATGGCTCCTCCCCGACACGTTGTTAATTGTGGGTACGTATCGCGAAGTCCGCAGAGAGTGGTTTGCCGCGGCTAGCACAGGCTAGAGAAAAGACGTCATCAAAGTGATGAAGCTGTCAAGTAGGGTGAGGCCGAGATTTGATGGCAACCCAGAGGGTGAGGTGAACATTGTAGATGATAGCTTCAAAGTCACATTGCGCCCTTACAATGCTTGTCTTGCCATACATTTGGACACAAAGCATCGGAATGCGCGAAAAGGGAGGCTCTAAGATGCAGAAGAGTGCCATGAGAAGGTTTGCGACGTCCGTAGATAGGTCTGCGGGCTACAGATACATAAACTCGTATTTTAGGTTTGTGTAGTCCTCACGGAGGACAAACACAGACCCTTTTTGTTGATAGGCCACTCAATGGCTTCGCTCCAGATATTCCCACCCAGGATCATCTAGGTCCAGGCACCATGAATCTTGGCAAAGGTCCAAATATGTAAACCTGTTTCCTCGGGTTCGTAAAAGCACAAAGCTAGTTAGGATAATTCCTAGAGGCGTCCGAAAAAAATCTGTTTTGTAGCCTACGCGGAAGCCCTCCATCCCTTTTACTTATGCCAAGACGCTGCATCCTGGCACAAATGAAAAACCTTGCCGACACTAATAATGCATAATCCAGTGCTAAAACGCAATGATAACAACGTTGTGCTGAAGTAATTAAAAAGAACAAAACAGGTTCTCCAACATAGAATGCTAGGCACTTCTTCTGATATACGTACCACAGTCCCACGCATTCCTCAAATGCACCCACTGACTCAATTGCAAATGGCAACGCAAGTAGCTGAAGAGCCCATCGGCCGCAGCCTCTACTTCTACACTTTCCATGCCGACGACCACAAATCAGGACTCAGAAGCATCGTCGCTTCTCAGACGCATTAACTTTAAGCCCTCCCTCGGAGAACATTTTTCGCCAGATTTAGTTAATGTGGTTTGTCACACTAGCCTGTAGACTAGTCGAGCCCGGTGGTGTAGTGAAGTAAATCTGCACCTCGCAACCGGTGAAGACCTAGGTGCCCGGGTTCGAGGCCCCATCCGTTGCCGGCATTTGTATATATGGGGGTCCTGTTTATGAAGCAATGTGAAAAACAGTTCCGTGGACGTTAAGCTTGCTTTTTGGGTTAAAGATCAGCCCGAAAACTTGTTTAGCCTGTGGACTAGGGGGACTATGTCCTCGACATCTGAAAGAGATGCTGGACGGCACGACACCTTCTTCCAAACGACTACTAGCGGAACTGCGCTCTTTGAATAACTTAATCCTATTTAACAGGTTGCTAAGTTTTTGCCCACTCAATTTGCTACGGGGCAGATCTGACAGCTCTAAAGAAAAACGACGGTTCCACAAGACCAATAACAGGCGGCCTCACTTTACGTAGGCGGTTGCCATAACATGTGAATCATATGAGTGTAGGGCGTGCGAAAAACAGTGGATAAGGACAAACTGCCTTATTGAGCTGCACTAAGAGCCCTGGTTCCAGACACGCGAAGATCAACGCGATCCTAAAGCAGTCTCTTGGACGACATTTTACCAGGTTGTAGCTTCGGTAAAAGGTAGAGCTGAAATTGAAGCACACGTAACCCGGGCTTTCATAGAGCAACAGAGGGGCCCTCACGAGCCCTGGTAAAACTAGATTCAAAACGCCTTCAACACGTGATCCGTAGCAGAGCTTGCCTCGTTGTGTTGCGCTGCGTTTTTCATAGAGTTATCGGGGCTCTCAGGAACGTTGTTAGAACCGGATGCCACCTGGCATGATCCTAGATGACATGATCCAGAGAGAGCGGTATTCACAGCAGCTCGTGACACCCTCAGCAGTGGCTTCCGCAGGCCACTTTCTTTTACGCAGCTGCACATGGTGTACAACACTTTCTTCCGCATGGTGACCACCTTGAGAATAAGCGCTCCCCTTATGAGTCGTACGAGCGTAGGGCGTGTGAAGAAACAGTGGATAAGGACAGACTGCACTCTTTGATCTACACTAAGAGCCTTGGTCCCAGGCACGCAGAGACCAACCCGATCCTAAGGAAGGATCTTCGTAGGGCCATACCAAACACCCTGAAGCCCATGTTCCTCGAAGCCTCGAAGACAACAGAAGACCAAGGAGGGGTCACTATCCCGCCTTGGTCTAGAAGCAAATTCCTTGTATGGTGTGCCACGGCATCATCTACAATGGCTCCGTCATACTTGATGCACAGCACCACCAGGTTAGGGTGGGCTGCTGGACATGCCGAGATCGCAAAGATACGAAAATACTCTTGATTTGGAGAGAAGATATCACTCCGTTCCCGTCGCCATAGAGACGATAGGCCCGAGCAATAAAAGTACAAGTTCTCATATCCTCCTGCGCGAGGGAGGCGAGGGCAAATCTCGGCACCGCCTTCTTGCGTCAGTCGCCGAATCTACAGCACTGTATGCAGCGTGCGGGCGGACATGGCGTTGCGTAGTAGTCGCAATCGCAGTGCTCTACGCCCAGAGGACCATGGTTCGGACCTTCGGGTCTGCAGGGGCTACAGCACGGTTAGTACGGTCGTTCGATTGGTGCTCGCACATTTGCTACAATGGGATCTACTGGCGAGGACGTCGGTTAGACACAGGCAAAAGAGAAGACTACATGACTGCGGGTGTCGCCTGGGAGACTGCCGCGGTCGGTGGATCCGGTTCGTTAATTTCAGATCTAAAAATCTGGTATAAAAGCCTTGTTCAGGGCCCTCTAACTTTCTACATGACACAACTCCTGAGTGGGCACGGCCACTTTCAGGTGTATGTGTGCAGAATTGGTAAATCCTTAACGGATTCCTGTGTGCTTTGAACTTCCGGAGAGCCGGATGACGTGCATCACACAGTGGCCAACTGTTCGGCACTGCGCCACTTCCGCACCGTTACGAACTACGCAGGAGCTGGTGGGAAGACACTCCCTATTGTCACGAGGATGATGTCCAACCAGTCTAACTGGAATAAGAGACTCAATTACCTAGATGCGTTGAGGAATTCCGACGAGCGCGGCTGACTCGCGCAGTTCTACCCCCTATCCAGTTCAGTACAGGGAGACCCAGGACGTGGTTGAGTACGAGAATCTCCCCTCCTGGCCTCGATGTACTGCCATACAATTCCGAACCGGGGGGGGGGGGGGGGGTTAGTGGGTATTACACGCGGATTGGATATAGTCTAATACTCCCCGCCGGTGTTGACCCGTCAACAACTTTAGCGGGTGTGCGTAAATTCATCCACTTCCATAACACAAACAAAAGTTTTCCTCAATAACCCATATACTAAAATTAGAGGTAACACGGGTGACCAGCGCAGGGGCGAGTTTCTGCATCAGAAACTCTTGCGTGCAGTATGAGGAGATGCGCAATAATAATAATAATATTAAGGTCAGGAAAGCGGCTAATTCTAGCCAGCGGAGATAAGCGAGCGGGCGACTTCTTTAGACAGCGTCTGTTGCTGGATGTGCAACGAGGCAATGCGGTCTCGGTTCGAGGAACCCTCCAGAAATGGCTGGTCCTTACACTGGACCCCCCGTAATGGTGCACACGCTCGCAGAGACCCAAATGTCATGGTCCGACCGTAAATGATTGATTACATTGAATATATATATATATTTTTTTTTAGGAGGAGGAGGGTGAATGCAATACGCACGCTTCGAGCACGGAGTATTTCCGCTCTCGAGAGCAGTGTGGGGCTCGACCCTGATGGTTGGATGTTGGTCCGCCAAGACCACTACCTACTAAACACACCTCCCCCCTTAAGCTTCACTCTCTAATGGCCCAGATATCCATGGAACAGAAATATGGGCCATTAGGAGAAGTGGCAAGTGCCTAAGGAATCATTTGGCCGAGGTCACTCACGGGTTCCCCCACCAGTCCGACGTGCTTGTCATAACACCTGCAAACCCTTTTGATTACAAGTCACGTCATATGTTGATGTCGTAAGCGCTATCCGTTCTCTTCTGTACCTGCCAAGCTCCGCTTTCTTTTTCATCACCGCAGTTGCCATTTCCTCGCCCAGCCTCTATGCTGATGCCATGCTGTATATGTACTCCACAAACATTCTCATGTTACTTCTCGGCGGGTCTGGTATCCCGACTCCTTGTTTCCCTGCTCCCCTGGCCCGTCTCAATCGTAGCAGCGCTATGGCGGTTGTCCTTGCCTGCTCTAGTCCCTTGCATTTTAAGAGAGTGTGCTTGGGGTCATCGTCGATGCCGTCTACACAGTGCACGCAGGCTTACCGAGGGAGCTTTACCTATACGAAATAGGTAACTTTGAAAATCGCCGTGGCCAGTGAGACACTGCGTAAGAAAAAAGTTAATTTCCCTCGCCGGGCGGTTAATCCACTTCTTTATGTCCGGGATGAGCAGGCGAAGTGAATAACCCGATGAGCCTGCGGGGATGGCATCCCATTCTTCCACGACCTTATCGTTTCTTCCCTTTCAGCTTCTTTGTTAGATTCAGACCCTCCTTCCCATATCCTTTTCCTTGCATGCACTATCAAGTCCCAAGGTGGGGAACCAGCCAATACCAAGGCTGCGTTGGTGCTAACCGTGCGGTAGACCTGCATAATCCTAAGCGCCACTGTTCTCTGCGTTCTTCTTAGGGCTGTTTTTGCCGTTCTCGTTTTCAAGGTGTTCTGCAGCCAGACTAACGCCGCGAAAAGTGCAATAGACTCGGTAACAGACATTAGTAGTCGTCGCCGGCACTCCCGCGGCCCGTGTTAGTTTAACAGGATTTGGCTATCGCGTTAGCCGCTTTAGCCGTCTTGCCCGTACACTTCCTAATGTGGTTTGTCCCCCTGAGACCCTTGTCTAGTAGGACACCAAGATATTTGGCCTCTGTTACTTGCTTGATTTCCTGGCCCGCCACCATCAGTTTCATGCTGTCTACTCCTTTCCTGCTTGTCAGAACGATGGTCTCGCTCCTTTCCGGGACAAGTTGTAGCCCAGCGCTATCCATCCATCTCTTCGTCGACCAGAGAGTCATATTTGTCTTTAATTCTAGTTCTTCTACTGTTTTTGCTTGAGAAATTATGGCCAAGTCATCCGCATACGCAATAATTTCTACTCCCTATGGGAGATCTTGTCTCAGGACGTCGTCAAATGTTATGTTCCAGAGCAGGGGTCCCAGGATTGACCCTTGAGGAACTCCTGGAGTCATAAATATCTCCACTGTGCCGTGTAGACAAAACTTTTCTGTCCTCTAAGTATCCCGAAACGGCTCTTACGAGAAATAAAGGGACCGCTTTTCTCACTAGGGTGTCTAAAATCCCTTTCCACGGCAGACTGTTAAACGCGTTCCTGACGTCGAAAAGGACTGCCACAAGAAGCTTTTGTCTATATATAATTTCCTCGTAAAGCAAGTCAGCTTTGGCTGTAATTCGTGAAATTGCTGTAAGAACTGATCTTTTCTTGCGAAATCCATATTGATTGGACGACAGGAGACCATACTGTTCCGCAAACGTCTTGAGTCTGTCTTCTATAATTGCCTCATACCTTTTTGCTAGGGTGTTCGGGAGACATACGGGTCTGTACTTTCCGTTACTTTTGGTAATTAAGACCACTTCCACCCTTTTCCAGTCTCTAGGCATTTCCCCACTTGCCATCGCCTTAGTAAAAACTGCCGCTACCTATCTCCGGGTGCTCCTTAAAGAGCATCTTTACCGCTAGAGGCGGAATGCCGTCGGGTTCTGGAGATCTCCCTGGCTTGAGCCTCTCCGCTGCCATCAATACCTCTGCGCGTGTGATAGGCGGGAACTCCTCTTCTTCTGAAGATGTCCCTCTTCTTGCGTATGTTTCCTTATTAAAATGTCCATGCTGTGGAAATAGATTGTTTAAAATCTCTACGACCTCTGTGTCTGGCAGTGTGACTTTTGGGCCCGCACGCCTATCCCTCTAATCCATTTTCTAGGGTTTCCCCATGGCTTGTCATTTATGTCCTTAATCATTTGTCGCCAGTAGAGCTTATTGCATTCCGCTATTTCGTTTTAAAAGGCGCTCTAAGTCTTCTATAGTTCTCCACGGCGAGAGTCTCGGCCTCCCGGGTCCTGTGGCGTTTTTTGAGCTCCTTTTTGGCTCTGTTACAATCCGCCAGTTTCTGCGCTATGACGCTGTTCCACCAGTGTTTTGACTGGCATGTAGCCCTTCTTGGGTGAGCGGGCTTAGTAGCTCTACTGCAGGCCCTTTTGAGGGCGTCGTGCAGTCCTTCTGGGGTGTGGGGGGAAGTTGTAAGGATTGTTTTCTTGAGTTCGCTCTTAAAGACTTCTTCCTCCTTGATCCTGTAGTACATCTTACTTTTTATAGACAACGTTTTTTTTGCTGCAGTTCTAGCGTGAACTCAATACAGTAGTGATCGCTGAGGTTTTCTTCTTCAGTGAGCACTGTCCAATTTGTAATTTGATTGGCTATTGTGTCGTTGCATAATGTTATGTCGACCGTTGACTGATATCCAGCCCTGTGGAAGGTCGGGTCTTTGCCGTCGTTCTGAATATACAGGTCCAGGCTGGCAGCCCATTCCATCAAGATTCTTTCTCTCTTGTTGGTACGCCGCGACACCCATGTTTTCGATGCTGCGTTGAAGTCTCCTGTAACGACGACGCCCTTTCCATTTGTGGCTTCAGTTATTGATACGCCTATTTCACTGAGTAGGTCTTCGAGTTCGTCCAGGCTGCCGTTGGGGCTGCTGTAACAAGAGTACAGCCTTCATCCTTCTAGCAATTCCACCCATACAAACCCGTGCCCGCTTCCGTAATTTGTGATTTGCGCGGAACCGGTATTTATAATTGCTGCACTCTTGGTTCGATCTGAAAACCATTCCTTTTTGTTTGTTGCCACCGCTTGATTTCGTTCGCTCACCGCCACTAGATTGGCTCTTCTCCTTGTGGCTATCTCTTCGACCATGTCATGTGCGTATCTACTTCGGTTGCAGTTTGCTTATTTTTTTTAATCATGTTCATTGCTGTTGTGTAGAAGTTGTTCCTTCGTTCTCTGGTTGTTGGAAACGGGCCGCCCCACTGGAGCCTTTTTGTGACTAGCCATTTGATGTACGCTTGTCTTGCTGAGCCTCTTTCCTCTGTCCCCTAGCCGCTTTCTTCTCTTCTTTTTCTTTTTGCTTGGCCCGTGATTCCCTGGTCTTGGCTTCTCTCTCTTCTGCCGCCGTCCTCGCGGCTTGTTTCATTTCTTTAAGTAGTTTCGCGTACTGCGGGCAAGCCATTGTTCTCGGTTTATGATCTTTCTTGTTGCACATGTAGCACGAGGTATCAGTTTCCTTGCATTCCCTAGCTATGTGTCCCTCTTTCCTGCATCTATAACACCCCTTAGCAGTTTCCTCCTCACTTTGGCAGTCTCTTGCTATATTGCCGATATGGTTGCATCTATAGCATGCCTTAGCGTCCCGACTGGGTAAGGTTACTAAGCATTGCCATGTTCCTCTCTTGTTGCGTTTTGGTGTTTCCGCTTGTATCTTCGTAGTTTCACGCAGGACCAACGAATTACGCAAGACCTTCGATATCTCGTCTAGAGTGAGGAAAGGGTTAACGTCCCTTAGCACAATGTTTGGAGTGGGACCCATCGCTTCCCTAATGTCGACCTCCATTCCTGTTCCCTGTCGCAGGATATATATAGAAAATATTGTGATGATTTATTAATAATCTACAATACGTTTGCACACTCGGCAGTGCTCGCCTTAATAAAAACGGTGGTAAAAAGGTGTCACGTGAAGTTAAGAGTCAGTTGTCCGTGTCCTTGCTTGATGGTAGCCCCCGCTTTATGGACCCGGTGCGAGCGATATATCCTCAAGGTTCCTTGCAAAGTTAAAACGGTGAAATCCATAAGATTCCTCTTCGTGACGCCGAGCCCCATGAGCGTCCTCGCAGATTCGGAGTCCCATACACCACTCATAGAGATAGTGATGGATCCGAATCTGCGAGGTTTTTGCGGGTAGGGGAGCGCCGCTCTTAGGAACTCGATGTCATATTTGGCGATCTTGTCTTGCCGTGCTTTTGCCAGGTCCCGGTTCGGCCGCAAACCTCGGCATCTAAAACCCAGACCTCAGTTAGGTGTTATTACGAGGTCGGGCTTTAGACCCGGTGCGCCCGGACGACGGAATACTCGCTCACGAACCACCTCATAACCCCTTTTGCGGAGAAGACGCGCCACGCGATCGTAGACGTCGTCATGTCTCTTTATGGTTTGTTTGTGTGTTATATCGCACATCTGAGCGACATGAGCCAACGTCTCAGGCGCATGACACCCGTGCCTACAACGTTTGTTGTAGCCCGGGCGTCCCCTGGCCAATCTGGCACGCGTTAGGTAGTGCGTTGATCCTGAGCTTTAGTAGGTTTAAATACTCCTTACCAGATAGGTAGGGCATACCCTTAATCCAGTAATGTACAAAGGGCGTTTCGTGTGCTTTTTTAAAATGTGCCCCATCGAACGTGTTGTGTAGTTGTTGAGACCAGTAATCGGTCTCTTGTGTAGCGGTCTCAATAGAGGTTCCCAAGCGCTCGCAAAGAAGTCTTGTTTTCGCAAGATCTTTTTTAAAGTGCTCGGTGGTTAGCATCCATTGGACCCCAAGGTGCGTGGAGTGTTGTAGTGCTGTCAGGCGGGAGAGGCGGATTCTGGGAATGAATGTTTGGAGGCAGGGGATGTCCAGACCGCCGTGTGCTGTGTGCGTGTACAGGTTAGGCGTTCGGCACCGAGTTTTTGAGCTTAAGCCATTTCGACTTAACAACCTTTCTGATCTCTTTATCTAGGTCACTTAGGAGTGCGTAAGATGGTCTGGGACCGGAGACCAGTTTATATAGGAGACGGGGAATGAGAAAGTCTTTCAAAAATATGAGTCTTTGGTGGGGTTTAAGGGGAGCTATCGTGAGTCTGTTGAGTAAGTTAAAGAGTATATCTTTGGTGGAGTCAACTCTGCCATTGCTGTCAAAGTCGACTCCAAGATATCTCCACCGATCGCTCATACCTTTAGCTGGCAATTGCCGATCTCCAACGTTAAATTCTGATACGGTATTGATAAAACCTTTACCTTCCTTCCTATTAAATAGGTGGGAGATAGTAAAGCTTTTATTAGTATTAATTTCAAGGCCTCGGGATATTAAAAGTGGGTCCGCAATATTAAGGAGCCGTTGGAGAGTGGATTTCGTGGAGGCTAGGAGGATGAGATCATCCGCAAAGGCTAAGCCCATAAGGCGGAACTCATCAGTAAGTTGGTACCCGATATATTAGTTTTGTCTAATTTTGAAAGAATGTTGTCGAGAACTAGATTAAATAAGAGGGGGGACAGAGGATCTCCCTGCCTAACACCCCTAGTTGGCCGAAATGTGCGACATTCTTGTCCAAATTCTATGAGAGTTTTAGATGAGAGGTACAAGCGTTCGATATAGTTAATGAATACCTCCGGGTATCCGCGAGTCCGGAGTGACCACAGGACGGAGTCATGAGTCACCATGTCGAACGCCTTACGGAGGTCGATTGAGGCGAGTCTGAGCTCACGTCCTGCAGACTTGGCGTTGTTAAGGATACCATCCAGAACCGCAAGATTCTCGAAGGTACCATTATAGGGGAGAAACGCTCTATATATATATATATATATATTTTTTTTTATATATTTATATAGAAAATATTGTGATGATATCTTAATCATTTACAATACGTTTGCACACTCGGCAGTGCTCGCCTTAATAAAAATGGTGGTAAAAAGGTGTCACGTGAAGTTAAGAGTCAGTTGTCCGTGTTCTAAACATAGCTGAAACACAAAGAAATTCACCTATCGCAAACCGGGCGCACTGCCTTGCCGTCCTTATTGATGTCAAAAACGCATTTAATACGCTCTCGTGGGACGCCATAAACCAAGCACTTGGAAATAAAGGCGTGTCTCCCTACCTACGACGTATCCTAGCGTCGTATCTAAAGGACCGAGCATCTACATACGATGGAGTGGACTACGCCGTCACTGCCGGGGTTCCCCAAGGATCTGTACTGGGACCAACCCTGTGGAACATAACCTATGATGGAGTACTAAGACTGCCGCATCCCCCGGGAGTTTTTTCTATTGCCTACGCAGACGATCTGGCACTGATCGTTACCGCCAGTGACGAGGATTTGCTCGAAGGTACAGCCAACGGAGCCTTGGCGGATATCCGACAACACCTCCGCACGCTTGGCCTCGAACTGGCTTCACAAAAAACGGAAGCAATCCTTCTAAACGGATTGAAGCGTCCTCCACGCAACCTAAATTTACACCTGGAAGGCCATCCAATAACACCCACGCCCGTGGTCAAGTACCTGGGCGTGATCCTGGATAGAGCTCTCACAGGAACACCTCATGTGCGCTATGCAGCTAAAAAAGCAGCCAAAGCCTCAGCAGAGTTACGGAAAATCCTCCCACGGACCAGAGGGGCAAGCGACTCTCGGCGCCGACTCTTAGCATCAGTAATAGACAGCATCATGCTATACGCCGCACCCTTATGGAAGCGCACTACTACAAGAGCTACAACACGTCGCCTCCTCAACCAGACCCAAAGACCTATGGCGCTTAACCTAACACGAGCAAGTCGCACGGCCTCCACAGCAGCCGTACAGGTACTCTCCAGACAAATTCCCTGGGACTTGAGAGTAAAAGAATTGGCATCAAGAAGCCCTGTAACCAACGTTCTGACGGAGGGCACACTAGTCAGCAGAACCGACACACTAAGCGAATGGAGCCAGCAATGGGAAGCAATCCAGCCGGGCCATCCTGGATATTGGACAAGATCAATACTTCCTGATCTTAAAAAATGGTACAGCCTCAAACACGGCTCGCTTACCTACCCACTCGCGCAACTGTTAACAGGCCATGGTGCCTGTTTTCAGCAGTACCTACACCGCATCGGTAAAACTGACTCCCCTGTATGCCGCATGTGCAACTCGGGGGAGTCGGATGATGTTAGGCACTGCTATGAGCGGTGCTCCTTCTTCGACACTGAGCGAGAGCTATTGTCCCGGAACCTAGGACTGCAGAACCCCCTGACATGCCAGGCCCTTGTAGAGGCGCTCCTCAAGGATCACAAATCCTGGATTCTAGTAAGAAGATTCGCACAAGGTATCTCTGAGGCGAAAATAACCGCCGCACAAAGCCGAGCAGCCTAAATGGCAAGAAGAGTGGCCAGGCGAAGTAATCTCGAGAAGACAGTACTGCGGCCACCCCCCGTCAAGGGGCAAAGAGGACGACTGGATTTTAGTGGGTGCGAGTCCCACACTACCGAGGCTTTAACAAATATATATATATATATATATATTTATATAGAAAATATTGTGATGCTATATTAATCATTTACAATACGTTTGCACACTTGGCAGTGCTCGCCTTAATAAAAATTGTGGTAAAAAGGTGTCACGTGAAGTTAAGAGTCAGTTGTCCGTGTCCTTGCTTGATGGTAGCCCCCGCTCTTATGGACTCGGTGCGAGCGATATATCCTCAAGGTTCCTTGCAAAGTTAAAACGGTGAGATCCATAAGATTCCTCTTCGTGACGCCGAGCCCCAAGAGCGTCCTCGCAGATTCGGAGTCCCATAAAAAAGCCATAAAAAAAAACCTTCCTCTCCTTTTACACTTTGGGACTACATTGAGAAGTCATTCGTACTACTAAGCTGGCAGAGCGCCCTCAGAGAAGCATCTGTTAAAGAGAAACCGCCATATGGGCACGAGGAGATGTCCCTGCCGAAAGGTGTGCCGAATCTCACAAGATTTGGCCCGAATACCCTGTCTTCGTATACAAGCGAGGGCATAATTGACTTCGTCTAGGCTAAACGGCTCATCAAGAGCCTCAGTGAACAATTTTTCTGGGGCTTCTAGCTCGTATGAAGTAGAATCTTGACAGGTACCGTATATGCGTGTGTGAAAGCTGCTTGAAAGTGGCCTAGGAGTTTCTCAGATAAAATTGGAAAGTTCGTAAAGTTTTGAGACTGTTGTATGATGAGGTGAAGTTCTCGTTGTGCTTTTGGTATTTAGAAGCATTCCTGTTGATCGGCAAATCATCGCTCTTTGGCACCTTTAAGCTTTCGACAATGCTGTCGTGCGAATGAGTACATAGCCGCCGCAGCTGGGTAATATGGCGATTGCTGGAGGGCTCTAAGTAGAACTTGCCTCCGCGCAAAGCAATCTCTTGTATGCAATGTCGTACCAGCGCGAAGAGCGCCGCATATTTAGTAGTGATTTAGAAGCTGAGTTTATAAGGGCGCTGATGACCTTGGATATTGCTTCATCAAGGAAGTCGTTCTTGTCTAATAGGGTCCCATATAAAAGCCTTGTTCAGGGCCCTCTAACCTACTACATGACACAACTCCTGCTCTGGGCACGGCCAGTTTCAGGTGTATATGTGCACAATTGGTAAATCCTCAACGGATTCCTGTGAGCTTTGCACTTCCGAAGAGCCGGATGACGTGCATCACACAGTGGCCAACTGTTCGGCACTGCGCCACTTCCGCACCGGTACGAACTACGCAGGAGCTATTATAGTGAGAATGCACTCTCCATTGTCACGAGGATGATGTCCAACCAGTCTAAATGAAATGAGAGACTCAATTACCTAGATGCGTTGATGCGCGAAAAGACGCACCTGGAGGAATTCCGACGAGCGCGGCTAACTCGCGCAGTTCCACCTTCTATCCAGTTCAGTACAGGGAGACCCAGGACGCGGTTGAGTACGAGAATCTCCCCTCCTGGCCTCGACGTTCTGCCATACAATTCCGAACCGAGGGGGGGGGGGGTTAGTGCGTATTACAGGCGAATAGGATGGAGTCTCATACTCTCCGCCGGTGTTGGCCCGTCAACAACTTTGGCGGGTGTGCGTAAATTCATCCACCCCCATAACACAAACAAAAGTTTTCCTCAATGACCCAAATACCAACATTAGAGTTAGCACGGGTGACCAGCACAAGGGCGAGTTTCTGCGTCAGAAACTCTTGCGTGCAGTATGAGGAGAAGCGCAATAATATATAAACGCGGCCTTAGTTCGAGAAACCCTACAGAAATGGCTAGTCTTTACACCCCGTAATGGTGCACACGCTCGCAGAGACCCATGTCATGGTCGGACCGTAAATGATTGATTACATTGAAAATATATATATATATATATATATATATATATATTACTAACACTTGATTTATTTCCACTCCAGATTAGGTAAAATATACAATAGTATGATAAATATCACTACAGCCTATAATAATTACAGATCGCTCAGTGCCAGCCTTGTTAGCGAGGTGATTGCATTGCACGTACTACCATGATATCTTACGTATATACCATAACAATATTTAAAAACACATGTATCACAGGGTTCATGGCAAGCGTCTTTCTGGCATAAGAGGTGGTGAAAACCGTGCACAGCAAAACGGGCGACTATGTGCCTGTTTGTCTTGCCTGTGCCCTTCCATTCTGACCTAACCATTGCATCTGTCATATAAAAATGTGGGTTGATATCTGCCATTTTCTCTTCATATAGCCGTATAAACTCGCTATATATGAGTATGCATGCGGGAGTGTCTGGGAGAGCACACTGTTTTTTTATCTGTTCCACGAATAGTAGCAAATACGTAAGGCGGTTATATGCTGACGTATGTAAACCTAGTACCCGTTTTAAAAAAGCTGTCTTAATCGAGAACATCTGGGGCTTTTTAAGGGCTGTCGCCGCTATCAAGGCTTTGCGCGACCTCTCCTCTATGCGTGCAGCGAAGGTCTTGCCTGAGAGGGTCACTGTGATACCGAGATATGTAAACTTATTTACATAGTTTAGGTCCTGCCCATTTAACCTAAGTGTATCGGTCAGGGCCAGCCTGCTCGCGTGCCTGAACGTCATGGCTTCTGTCTTCTGCATATTTCAGGGCCTACTACGTTTACATACGCCGATTAAGTAGCGAGCGCCTGTTGCAGATGGTATCTGCTGCTACTGTAGAGTACTAGATCGCCGGCATACATAATTATCTTGACAGCTGGGTGCCGGGTCTGTATACGTGCTGGTAACTCGGCTACCAGTATAGAGAAAAGCAAAGGGCTAAGACTATCGCCCTGGGCAAAGCCTGTCGTTTGTTCTATGCTTGGGTGCTCCGCTATACCGTCGTTCAATATGATCTGATTAGACTGAAGCACGTCCTTCACCAGTGTCAACATTCGTATTAGGACCCCGATTTCGGCGAGTTGACGCAGGACTCGAGTTCTTGAGCCTGAATCAAAAGTGGCTCCGAAATCCACAAATACGCTGTATAAAAACTGTCCCTTGCGTGCCAGGGTTTGCTCGATATCTGCAAGGAGCATTGCACATGCAGTTAGAGTTGACCTCTGTGCACGAAATGTTGTTCATCTGGTAATGCCCTTTTGTACTCGACGAACGACGTTAGACGGGCGGCAAGGAGGCTTACAAGCAGTTTGTAAGCGTAACTTTTCTTGGCGATGCCCCGCCAAAAGGAGGGTTTGGTCCGCGGCCCCTTGCCCTTTGGAATAAGTGCCATAACGCACTGTCTCCACGCTGCGGGTAGTTGACCGTTGTAAAAGCGCAGTCCAGTGTGCAGTCATTGTGGCTGCCTGCTGCAAATGCTCATTACAGATGCCATCTGGCCTGCGTGCTTTGTTTCTCGGGAGTCGACGCAGTGCCTCCGCCACTTCTTGGACGGTGAAGTATTCGTGTAGTTGGTTTCTCCATTGTAATTCCTCTTCTGACCAGACAGATATGAGAGTGGGCACTGTTCTTGGTACTGTGTCATGTAAGCTGAGGATCGATTTAAAATGGCCATAGATCTTTCCTGTGAAGCGCTACGGAGCCACAAGTATGGATTTTGTTCGGCCTTCTGGAGCATTCGGTTCTCCAGTTGTTGCTCGTGTTGTCTTTTAGCATTCCGCAGAGTTCGTCGGTAGATGGATCTCGTCGCTGCGAAGAGGAGTCTCATTTCCGGCCTTATGCGCACCAGCACCTTTGCTTGGCAGTGAATGACGAAACCTTCGCGTGGTTACACCCCGAAGACCACCATCTCCTTTCTCCTCTCCGTTTCACATGCTCTGTGCATGTTTTAAGTGCTCGGGTGAGCAGTTCATTGTAGCTTTCTATATCCTGTTCTGCCCTTTCGGTCCCGAGGACTTCTATAGCTTCTTGTAGGCGGTCCGCTTTAAGTGATCTTGACAAAGGTGTCCGTTTGTGCTGTCGCTCATGGCGGGCTGGGACTGCGATATCCAGACCAACGGGTTTATGCGCCGTCAGATCCGCGCCTTCTCTCAATTGATGATCTGTTCCCACAAAACACACATTTAGTTTTGGCATATTTGTAGCAAATAAGTCTATAGTTGATTTACCCATTGTACCTTCGAATGTTGACAAACTCGGGTCATTCGCCACCCAGAAGCCTAAATCCGACAATGTTTCGGTAAGTGCTTCCGTCACGTCCGTGGGTCTGTCGAGTGTTGCGTTCATATCTCCCACAATCACTGTGGGGTGAGCACGGTCTACCTTCCGTGCGCACTTCGTAATTTTTTCTATAAGTGTGAACGTGTCCTTAGCTGCTGCTGGCTTTACATACATGGCAATCAAATTCAGTTTTTGGCCTTCCATAACCACGCAGTTGTCTTCTAAGAGGAGTACTTTCATATCACCCAGCCGAACATTGTAGAAAACTGACACCCCTCCGCTGGGACGACCCAGGAAACTAGATCGAGAAGCGAGACAGTGCGCTGCGTAATATCCTTGCACTGTGGGGGCGTCAGACACCATGTCTCTGTGAGCACTAGAACGTCGATTTCATTCAGCGTTGTGGTGGGCATCAGACCTAACGATTGGTCAGGACCTTCGCAGTTCCACTAAATTATTCTCAGTGTGTCCGTCGGCGACCTACTAAGTTCAATAGGTCTACTACCATATCGTACAGTTTCGGCTTCTGCGGTGGCTGGGTGTACTGGCGTAGTTCGTAATTCGCCGCGCTTGGTCTGTTGGCCCAACGCCTTTCCGAAGGGGGGTTGTGGGTGTTCTTGTGTCCGATCTTTGTCATGTTGCGGGCGTTGTTCGCAAGTACTTGTGTCTATTCTTGTCGGCGGGATTTTTCGTTGGCAAATCTCATTCCCGTCTGTGGCCACTTGCTGGACGCCAATATTGGGTTTTTCTCCGGGGGCGTGTGTTTCTTCGGTTCGCCTCCGGTCGCCTCCCCCTCGGTCCGCTTCTTGGGCGTGAATTTTAACCTTAAAAAACCGGTTGCCTTTCGACAGATCGCCTTTGCAACGGCGTCAGCTACCTCTGGTATCCCTTTGTACAAATATACGTTCCGATGAACCATACGACGGTGCACATGTTGCATTGGGATGATATCCATGCTGCGAGATAAGCCTTATTGGTCCTACCCTTGAGACCCCCGAAATACAGTCACTCCGAAACCTCCTGCCTGGCTGCAAGCTAACCGTCAAGGACGATCTGGAGCTACAGGGTGTGCCAATTTGCCCCGAGGGGCTCCCAGCAGCAATCGAGCGTTGGAGATTGAAACTAAAACGCCGCCGCTCGCCTTCCTCTTCTGGGAGCTCATCGGGTACTTTTCTTACTCAGGTCCTCCTTTTCGTCCTCAAGACTAATCCACCTCCTTCGAGGGGCCGATTTATCTAATCGAACCGGCGAGTTGCAAAGGCTCAACGACTTGACACTGTCCACCCTCGAGTCCTTGCTGATTACATCTCTACCGCCTAGCGCGCGAGAACAGGCATTGCTACCCGTTTCAAAAGGGGGCCTCGGGGTACCAAATATACTGACCCTGGCCGGGCCTGCTATAGTATCGTCGATGCTAAGCGCGGAAAACTGGGCAACAACTTATTTGGATTCAGCGGGAGTCGAATAGTTCAGAAACCGCCATCGAATAGTTCAGAATAGGCCATCTTCAAGAGAAGCTTGAGGCGCGCTGTGGGGGTAGGCCTGAAAACGTACTGTCCCAGCGTGACTGCACGACGAAGTACAACGACGTCTCTTTAACGAAGCTGCCGACGACACAGCCAGAGCTCGATTAAACGCCGTATCCGCCAAGGATTCAGGGCCCTGGTTACACGCGCTTCCCAGTGCCCCCATAGGTACCCTTCTTGATGACGAGTCGATTCTCATAGCAGTAGGCTTACGACTAGGCGCAGACATAGTTAGCCCTCATCGGTGCCAATGTGGTCACCCCGTCGATAAACTAGGACATCACGGACTATCGTGCATTATTAGTGCAGGACGACGCTCGAGACATGCCGCTATTAATGAGACCTTTAGCAGAGCCCTTAGGTCGTGCGGTCGTCCGTGCATTATTGAACCCCCAGGCCTCTGCGCGGAGGACGGCAAACGTCCAGATGGTATGACACTCACACCATTCGAGCGAGGCAAAATGCTAGTTTGAGATGCAACCGTTACCGACTCCTTAGCTCCTTCTATGGTCGGTGGCGGCGCATCCGAAGCTGGTTATGCAGCCCACCTTGCGGAGACTAACAAGTTGAGAAAATACTCATCAATCGGCTATCCCCATGAATTTTGCCCTCTCGCGTTTGAAACCCTGGGTGCCCCTGGCGTTCGGACCAAGCAGCTGATCCGCAAAGTTGGGACCTTGTTAAACCTGTCATCCGGTGATAACAGGTCATCGTCCTTTTTTAAACAACGCCTGGATCTTGATATACAACGTGGAAACGCTGCCTCCGTTCGGGGCACACTCCTGAAGTGGTCCCGCCCTGGCCTCATCGAAACGGGCACGTGACAGTCACAATGCGCATTGGCTTAGCTAGTTGATGTGTGTAACATATACCTAATGTATTATACGGAAAATAAACTTTAACAATAAACGTCAAAGGTTACTAGAATTTTGCAAACAGAAAAAAACATATATATAGCATACATACACATACTCACACACACACACATGCATATACTCGTATACAATGCATATGTTATGTTACTTATTTTCCGAGCTGTTTTGTCTCTTCGCCTCAGCATTGTCTGCTTGCTTGGTTGGTGAAGTTTCATAGAATCGTTTTTTTTCCATTTCATTTTGCCCGTCGGACTTACTTAATGTTTCTAATTTAATCGTTAATGTTTCCAACTTGCTTTTCCTCCCCTCCCTTATATTTCAAGTATACTGTACAATTGTGAATATTAGTTCGAAATGTGATATCGTATGATTTTTTTAGGTCACTGCATGTTTTTCTAAGTTGGTACAATTTTGGCGCCAGGTGAGTGGCAGCTGTGATGGTGTGATTGTTGATACTGTTGCCGCTGCTGCTGATGGTGCTCTTGTTTGGGAAGACGTGCTGTGTTGTAAGCGGCCTGTTCCTGTCGCCGATGCGAATTATTGCTCTCCGCGCGTTTTCTTTGGTATCAGCTGTGACGATGATGGCGCTATTTGGCTTTGAGTAGAATTTTCGTCTAGCTTTCTTTATATTTATGTTGTCCAGGCCAGCAGCAACAATCAGCTGGTTAACTAACTGCACGGTGGTTGTTGATGGCTCTTCGGCTGGTCCAGGGACGTTGAGCAACACAAAATCGCACATCAACTGCTCTTGTTCTAGCATAAGTAATCTTGCATTACTTGTGTCGTCTAGTGTTGGAGTCAACGTGCCGGCCAACTCCACTTTTTCCATTCTCTGCTGCAGGAGCTGCACATCGTTTTGAATAGTATCAATGCGCTCTATCTTTTCGGCCATTGCCGTCAGTTTTTTGCTCAAAACCGACATTTCTTGCTGCATTTTTGGCATAGCAGTGATCGTGTCGTTGATTTGAGTCAACTGGTCTTAAATTGCCGTAAGTGCACTGGACGTAGCCTGTTAGGCAGGCGATTTAGCCGTGCCTAGGCAGATTTCACAGATCCACTTACCAGGAGGTGGTAGTTGGGCCTCCTCCATCTGTCCCCAGCATGCAGGATGCACAATGGTCTTACAAATCTTGCAGACCAGAACTTTGTTCTGGATGCTACTTTTCTCACAGCCCAGTTCACACACCAGAACCATTTTGACGGTAAGTTTTTCTTACTACGTGGCCTAGACTTGAAAATTTCACTTATTTTTCGAGGAGTCGGTGCGAGTGCGACCTACTCCCGACACATGCGATGGATGAATGATGGTCCACTTCTCTTTAAAATTTTTATTAAGGACATATTTAGCGTAACAAAACATGCAAAGTGGACATTGTTTGCGGACGATACTACCGCTCTATTCGTTGGGAATTCCCCAACTGATAAAGAGGCTATAATCCGCGAGGACCTTCAACATTATCTTGAAACTTTGGTATCTGGTTAAAAGTGATATAAACATACAAACATATTCGTACAAACATATTCGGATGCCGTAGAATCTAAATTATCTCTCGGAGTCTTTCTAGACGTTGCCGCGGCCTTCAATTGCCTCAATCACTCATATCTCCTACAAATGCTTCAGGTGTTGGGGTGTTCAGTGAGTGCAGTTGGTTGGTTCCGCTCGTACCTAACCTCAAGAATGCAGGCGGTGAGTTGGGTCGGTCGAATCCTCCTGGAGATCCGTAGACATCGGTACCCCCCAGGGTTCTGTTCTCGGATCTTTATTGTTCTTAATTCTTATTCATTTCATCATATTAACCATTCAGAGGGAAAACTTAGGCAAGCCGATCGCTTTTGCTGATGATACGACGTTGCTTTTTCGGCTAAATGCCTCCGAAATGTGTTCGAAGTTGCCCCATCTCTTATCTCAAGTGGAAACAGTAATTTCGATCTTCAATAAATTTGGCCTTGTCGTTAATGCCAGCAAGACGAACATTATTGCATTCCGAGCTCCTCAGCTAAAAATGCACCTCGACAAGAAATTCTTTCTATCAGGGAGAGAATTGGTCTTCTCGGAGACCACAAAATGTCTCGGCCTAATGCTGCACGAGTGCATGAGCTGGCGGGCGCATTTAGAATACATCAAGCAAATGCTACGCCATCATTTCAGCCCTCTTTCGCATGCGGCTTATCGGAGTTCCAGTGGATGGCCTTCTCTTGGTCTACAAAACTTTGTTCATGCCAGTTCTCTTTATGGCATTCTTATCTGGGGGAGTGGGTTTGAACTTGTTCTCCGTCGGGCTCGAATTATGCAAAACGATGCTCTAAGAGCCATATTTGGCAGGCGACGCAGAGACTCCGTCAGTGATCTTTATGTGGTCCACAACCTTCTACCGGTCGACCTGTTCTACTTGCTGAAGGTTGCCATGCTGGGCTTTAAAATCACTCGGAATATTATTCCCTGTGATGTTTCCTTTCTCCTTGCTCCCTTGTTCCGTAGGACCTCGAGACGTGCCACAATATATGTAGGGCCATTAGTCACGAAAAAGTCTAGTCAGCAAGCCCTTGTGTCTCGTTTGCCCGTTATATGGACTAGAATACCACAGAATATTCGTCGTATCACTTCCCTGCATTGTTTTACACAGATTGTCCAGAAATGGCTACTCACCAACACATTTCGACATAGTTGAGGCACACATGTTATTTTGTGTTGTGTTTATGATGTATGATACTCCATGATTGACTTATTTTGTGGCTGTTTATGACTGAGAGTAAACCATTTATAACTAAGGGTAACTACTATTAGAGACCCCTAATACAAACTGTGAATACACTAGTATCCACAGTTAAGGGGGTCTCTGATACTATCACAACGCATCGTGTAACTATCAGCACTGGCTCATGTGAACACTCTATAAATATATTTCCTTGCAAGCTTCAGGTTTTCATTCCACTGTTCTCGAGATTCCAACAAACTTGCGACAACATTCATTAGATCTAAAGTATTTCCGAGTAGCCCATCTCTTCGTACTTTTCATGCCGGGCAGTGGAACACCATATGCCCCGATGTCTCGGGACCGACGATTGTGAACGAATTTGAGATCTACCAGAGCAAGACCAGAATTAAGAACAAATACGAAAGCTGTAAGCTATATTATTCTTAATATAAATTTGTTCTCGTTCTGCACTCTATGCAAAGTGGCCTAAAACGGAGTCTAGCCCCTGGGTCTCCCGGATGGCGCGGAGACCGGCGCATACGCCGATGATCTCGCCCTCCTCGTCGCGATTCGCCACGAGATAGAACTGGAAGAGACCGACGCTGCGCTAGCCGACATGCAAGCATTTAGCACCACCTATGGTCTACAGCTTGCGCCACAGAAGACGGAGGCAATTGATCTAACGCCCTAGAAGGTGACACGTAGGGCCAACATAGCCCTCGCGGGCCCTGCTTTGGTCAAAAAGGACTGCCAGGTGTTTGGGCGTCATCTCAGCCACCGGCCTTGCGAGTGCCCCGCATATTAGCCCCGCACATCGTCGCCAAGATTAGCAACGTCCCTCAGAGCGTGGCCAAGATTTTCCCCTTCGAGCGGGCTTACGTACAAGCGTCGCTGTCTGTTAGCGTGTGTCGTCGAGTCTTTGGCAATGTACGAAGCGCCGACGTGAGCCGATTTAGCCCACACTGGATGGTCTTGGGTTGGATTTGGGTTCCGCCAGTAGTTAAGAAACATACATCTTTGTGTTAACCTGTAAACACGTAGCGAGCATGTAATCAAAACCATCTTCTTTCTATTTAAAGACAAACTATTTGTCGCCAACTATGACGAGTAGAAGAGACCGATAGATTAGTCTCACCGGAGCGTGTCTGCGACCTGGGTTATTGTAACCGACAGATTGTCGGCGACGACTTCCAACGAGTTAGACAGCCTATCCTGAGGGAAACGAGGCCTAATAATGGCGCCCTGACCGCCTTGGCTAAAACACAGACCAACTTTATCTATCGAATGATATCTTGAATGTTTCTAACTAGTTAACTAAGTTAGCTCTGACACAAAAGCTCGGGGTGACCTCTGCGATAATGACCACACGATTACCGCGCATACGGCGACTCTATGAAGGTATTCGTGTGCATCACTTAGAGATTGCCCGAAAATTTGTGATCCGTCCTTGTGATGGATAGGTATTCAGATTATTGGCTAACGTTGCGCCTCAAGAATTCACTTCAGTGTAGTTGCCATGTCAGGTCTAGCTTCACAACGGGATATTTCCTCCTACAATCACTAAATCGAGAAATTAGTTGCGTTTATAAAGGAGTATCCAATTTAGTTTGTAGCAAGCACATTTTGTGTAGCACGGTCGGGTGCCAAAAGCCAGAGTCGCTGGCCGACACTGTCGTTCCATCTAACATTCTGAAGATGTGTAAAGTAAACTCGTATTTTGAAGTTGGCAGTTTAGTGTGAAACAGGCCAATGTCTAGCATAAGAACCTAGATTTTTCTACATATATATAGTGCGAAGATTAATGTTTGCCCAAGTGCAAATTTTACAATTGCGTATAAACATATGTACATACCTAGTAAAATTAAATAATTATTTTCATATATATGCCGTGCATTTTCCTTTTGCATCCTATATACTCGTATGTCTTTCAAATAGGAAATCGTTTTTAATGCACCATATAATAAAGCTTAAAAAAAGAAAACACAAACGGATAATTGTAATTCAAAACGTCTTTATTTATATTGAACGCGTAAGACGTAGCTTGCACAGTGCAAAGTAATGGCCCAAATGAACACTTAAGAAGTGCGCTTTTCGAGAAACTAACATAGTTGTGATTAATTATGTTTGCCAGTTAGTACATAATGTATAAAGAATATATAGCGCGATTCACTCGCGTTTGCCGCACGAGACAGTTAAATGCTGTCTGTACGTGTTGCATACCTTGCTATGGCTATTTTAAATATATCTTAATATTTTACTATTTTTTATTTTATATATATATATATATATATATATATACTATTATATTATATAATTACTAAAAAATCAACCTGCGGCCTGGCGTAATAAGTGCAGACATGTTGGTACTAAAATCACACATGATTGATGCTTGTTTTTGATGATTGATGATTGCTGGTTCTGGTCTCGCCAGAATTAAATCGGTCGGGCAAGCTTTAAATGTAGCGGATCCTTGAAGTCGTAGCACGTCCATTTTTTCCTGAAAATATGTAAAGGCTTAGTCATTAGTGATCCCTGCGGTGTATCGCTATTGGAGCGCTGAATAAAACAATAAAATAAACGTAGCATCATAAGATTAAGTATTACGCTCAGTTTACTATAATTGTAGCCTTTCGATGTAGAAGTCATTTTTGGCTTAATTGCCCTAGGCTAATTTGCCATCCTGTATCTTTACATCGCATCCAAGTGGTGCCTACGGGCTTGATTCCGTTCTTCTCCGATAATAACGCGCAGCCTCTATCCGAGCAAAAATACTGCCACAGCACCAACAGAACTGGCAGGTATAACTCGTGACGTTCCAAATGTTTCAAAGCCCAATTCAGCAGTCAGTCACCACCGCCAGTGACGGAATTAGCTCATGGAAAACTATTTCAGACGGATCCGTCGAAGTTTACCCTGAAGAAGTTTCTCACCAGCGTACTCCAAATGCATCCAAAACAATAAGCCATTTAAAGCGCCATAGCATGGAACTCGAGCGGTACTGGGCTACAAGTTCTTTAGAAGCCCGTACGTGCTGCTTTCGTCAGAGTCCACATTTTTGGTTAAAATTGTCATCACTGCGTACAGAATGGCTTGTGCAATGAACTAAGCATACATTCACACCAAGGGCCTCCGGCGTTTACTGTTGGCGTTGGCTTATAGCACATTAGATGCTCTAAGAAACAAATGCATAAACAGACGTCAACCGCGCGAGGCTTCCTAAAAATAGTAACATAGATTAAATATATGAGCAGGCTGCTAGTTAAGCTGTCAATGGCACGCTATCGTGCAACACAGCAGACAACCTTACCGCAAGCTGTATCAATCAGACCCGGTGTGTCAAGTGCATGCAAGGCATTCCTGCCCTCGTCTAATCTCTGACAGGTTTGCGTAGCATGCCCGGCTGCTGAATTCATTAGCAGTCGACCAAACCACACATTGCGAACAGCTGCTACTGCCTGCACCCAGGCAACTTTCCGCCAAGAAGCTAAAGAAGCGCACGGAAGACCCTGCGCCAACAAGGAGACGGCAATTAACCCATGCTAAACATTACAATGTGAATATTTAAATTCCATGAATTGATACAATCCAAGTAATTATCTAGCACTATGCAGTTTTCCCTACATCTGCGCATAGAATGTGTATTTATCTGGTAACAAGGGCAATATAAATATCATCTAGTAATATCCCCAGAGAGTAGAAGCCACACGTGCTGAAGTAAGTATTTACGCAAGACACGCGGAATGAAAATGATTAAACTGTACAAATTCAAAACGCGCAACACTAGTGGTGGCTGAATAGTATACTGAAACATAAATTACCGTCTGAATTAGCTAGACTAAAGAAACAATAAGAAAAGCAAGACTTTTTTTTATCATAACTGAATGATGAGAAAGGCTAGTTTTATGGGTAATTAGAACAAAGTCGGCAACTTCAACGATAAACAAAGACGGTCTGTTTGAGTGAGATTCTGCAAATAAAGAAAAAGCAACAATTAAATTGGCATTAATACGAGCTTAAATGGCAAGGTGAATAATTGTTAAGATGTTAATGAACAATCCAGGAAACAACTGCTATATAAATCTGAACTTAACCGCGTATAAGACGTCTAAGGAAACTAGGCTTTACCAAAAACGAAAATGTCGATGTGCCTTTAGTATCAAATATGGCTAACGATAAAACAAGTTGCGGGTTTGTCCATATCATATATACAAACATGACCTTGCGAAATTACAGAGGCAATCAAATTATTGGCATACCTTTAGTTGATTGTAATCGGTGCTCCGTAAAAATGTGCCTTCGTAATATGTGCTTTTCTGAGCTTAAGCACTCTCTTCATTTTGCACTTCTTCCTCGAAATCTTCCGGGTAGCTGCCATTAGACTTATCTACCATCACAAGGGCAATAACAACATATGTTTTATTCAATGTAATCAATCATTCATTGGGTCCCTGCGAAAGTGTAAAATATATATGTCTATTATACCTAGGAAATACTAAGCACTTAGTCCCTGTAATTGAACTGATGTTACTTAAAAGATTCCTACACTTATCTGTGCACAAGCCTTCATTTCAGCCAGAAAAATATTCAATTTCGGCGTTTTACTTTATGAAAGAAAGGGCTCAGCAAGCATATAGTGCTGCTGGTAAAAATAATGTTGCATTTTTGGTAATGCGCCGCTCCAATTTTATTTATTGCTTTAGATGTTACCTGCCGTATGTCTACATTTACAGATGAGAGGACTTTACCAGGACACTAAACATTCTAGCTGCTTTTAGCTTCGTCTCTGCTTTCAACTACATTGTGCCTATTACTTCTTAAAAGTCGCGTCCACACTGACGTCACTAAATGTTCAGGAGAGGTAAACATATAACGTTTTAACTCGGTAAGTTAAAATGTTTTTTGCCACATCAATAAATACGTGCATAGTACCTATGTAAGTAATGAAGTCACAAACATAATTTTTCAAGCAACGGGAATAATAAACACATACCTTTTTCTTCCTGATCAGCAATTGCTGTTCTATGCTGATTAAGAGATGGGGCAGGCGAGGAAGACATGTGCGACTGGACGAGTTCCGATGCTGGTTCACTCTTCTGCTCAGGAGAGGTAGACCTCGATGAGACAGTCGACCACGAAGTGCTCCCTGCAGCAGAAGGGATCTCGTCGGAACTCTCACTGCTAGAGGATGATTCCTGCTCTTCTATCTGCTTTTGAATTTTTGCGAGCACCCAGTCGGGTATAGTCACGCCGAGGTTATCAAGGTCGCCTTTATGTATTTTGAAATACACAGGTAAGCCTGCCGGCAGCCTAGCCCTCAGAGCTCGCCGCCTCTGTTCGCGGCGCAGATCCTCCTCCGGTTCGGATGACAATTCCTTAATAATTTAAACCAGATGGATCAGAAATGTATATTTATGTAAACATATATACTTCCAAATAAATCATAGGTTTTGTATGCCTGATTACGGACACTTTGTTGGACAGTATTCGGTTGAACAGCGACAAAAGTCTTTCAGTCTTACAGTCTAGAGAGCTTGTTTAAGGTAAAATGTCGATTTTACAGCAAAACGCACATACCTTAATAGGGTCCTAGTATGTTAAATTGTAATGAATTGCATTCATAGTCTTAGTGTACTGAAAATATATACAGTGCATTCGCAGCTTCCTATTTATAATTGCATTAAAGTGTTATGGGAAGAGACTTTAATAGCGGCTTACATCCGTCGGAATGTCGTCTGGAGTATGGGGTTCTTTATCATTTTCGAACTCCCAAAACTTGAGGTTCCCCTGGAGGAGAATACTAGCGCCGAAGAGCAGGGCGGCGGCGACGAGGCTGAGGCTGCAGGCAAGCGCCATCCAGCCCGCAAATACAGGCCATGTCCTTACGGCGGCCACCATTTTTTCCTTGTCAGCTGGTAGTCTAGACTGCAAAGCAATACGACGGTAATATGATTATGAATCCATATGAGAGTACCATAAGTATATATATATATATATAGTGCAGATGCAATAATTACCTCCCTTCTGCCATGGAACTTGTCTTTCAGCGCGGCCAAAAAATAATGGCACTTTCTATTTTTTACAACATGAAACAAATATGGCTATTAAGAGCTGTTTGTTTCCATCGGTAATCATCGGCCAATTAAAACTCAAAGAGTACTTACAACTTCCCGCCAAAATACCGGAAAGATGGTCGCAGACTTCCTGTTAGGTAGAGTGATCTTTACGTTCAGCTGAGTTCGCAATTTCATATCCACTACCAATCCGGACGCCTGGAAATATGAGAAAATATTATAATACTGGGGTTCACCGAGGCGTCATTATAGATATACTGACATACTTGCTTTACAACCTCAGTAATGTGTCTCAGAAATAAAACACGCTAGACACTAAACTATTTGTTTTACATGTTAAGCATTACACTGGCTTAAATACAGAATAGCTAGATACGTTCATATCCCAGCGTTAACCACATAATGTATTAAGCGTTCTTTATAGTTAAAAGGCAAAATAGACACCTTTTTGGGAAGACATCCTACAGTTGCACGATCGCGCTTAGTAAGTGAAGCTTTGTACAGGCTTTCATCCTCATCAGGCTTTCATCTCTACAGCCACAACTAGTGTTTCACTGTTCGCATCTGTACCAATCAATTGCATTTGAACTAATCAATCGCATTTGCATGAATGAATCGTATTTGTACTAAACCGACTTACGGCTCCCCGTCAATGTACGCGATCTGGGTGCCTAAATCACAATATACCCAATTGCCTTAGTGCCTGTCACATTATGCACATAGCCAAAACATGCTTGGTTCAAGTAAACAAGCTGTTTAGACGCCTAGTTAAAACACACTATCCACACAAGCTTATTAGACGGGTGATCCAGTTTGCGGCTACCGCTGTATCTCTTAGCCCACACTTTTTTTTGTTTCTGGGCCATTGCTGTGGAGAACAACCGCGTGCTTTCTACCGAAAATACCTAGAAACAGACGGTGCCACGCTGGACCTTTCGGGCCTATCGTGCTACCTGATGGGAAGCAGCTGGGTAAAGAGATCTAAATTCATAGCTAAATCTACTTGAAGTGATCGGTTTCTGCTGAGATCCTAGTAATTTACCTCGCTAGTCAATTATTTACTAAGTGGGTTATGCCTGACGGAGGGTGCTGACCTACCAAACATCTACCACATCTACCGACCTACCACACGATCCGCTGAACCTTAGTTTAACTTGGCAATATTCGGGTTTGCATGAGATTAAACCTTATCGCAAATCTCTAAGGATCAATTGGTATTCCAGGCCACTGTCAGACTTGCAGTTGTGTCAATGTCTATTGCGGAAAAGAACATACTTGAGGCCCCGGCACGATACAGGTTCAAATTTGCGCCTTGACGGCATGACATAATTGCTTCCGAATATAACAATGCGTTGGTAAGGATTCGACTGTAGCTTACTCCTTTGCCCCTTTAATAGTCATGTCGAAAATATTTGACTAAACGGGAAGTCGGCCGCCAATATTAACACCCAGTTAAAAACCTAACTGTTTATTAAAACGTAAATTAAAAAACTTATATATATATATATATATATATATATATATATATAAATTAGACTGCATCATTCTTGTGTATGCAAGTCGCACTAAAAAGTATCTTAGTGCAAGAGCAGATTAAATAGACTTCTGTAGGCGCTCTATAAATGTGACTGGTGCATATAAACCCTCACTGATTGATTTCCATCGAGTCAAAACCCCAATAAGTTAGTAACAGTAGCGCCTCGACACATGTTCAAAGGACCAACAATGGCCCGGTACATTTTTAACACCCAATCAAATTGCCTTCGGAGATACCTCTTTGATTTGAAAAGCCGTCGCGCAAAAATAAATATTTTCTGCTTGGTGCATAGCCACACTCTCCCGTCACTACTACGTATACCTCAGCAGTCATGCCAATATAGTTGTTACGTTCATCTTCATCCGCTCCTTTCATTGCAATGAAGTATGTTCTATTCCACAAATCATCATGTTGTTTTCACGCGCTATACTTACGGCATGAACATCAATATAGAAGCGGTCGTTGTTCTCGCTTGGCTTAAAGCCGTTGATGTTGGAGTAAAGTGCAGGATCCCCGTACAGGAAATGTGGGAAACTAAGTACCGCGGGCACTACAAGTGAATGTCCTTCCCCGTCAAGCAATCCATGACTGTAATACGGACTCGCGTCGAATGTTCCGTTTATGTTGGTCGGCCGATTACTACGGCATCTGTGAGAAAATCAGAATGACATCGATTAATACTAATTAATGTGGGGATTCCTTGCTTACAATATAATAAGGGTAGCAATCCTTGCTTACCATAAAAACGAAGTTGTTTTTAGTTTATTTCGTCGTCTATGTCTACTAGATAGATAGTGAGTTTTAAACTAGATCAGATGGAAACCCTAATATGACACTAACTCAGTAGAACGAAGCAGCGTGTCGAACTTCCACTAAGCGTTTTAAGAAGTGTGACCAAAACAAGGTAAAACAAAAGTTCTCCAAAATAGAGCGCACGTTTGTGGCGTTGAGTTGAACATATCTGGGCCTCCAGCAAAGCGGGCAATTGGCTCGTAATCCATATTATATTGTTCTTGAAGACGTAGCACCCACGGTACGCATAGAGTAGGCTCGTACACTTGGACAGTTGCTGGTGGCTGGCTAAAGGCCGGCAGAAGCCCGATGCCTGCAACTAAAAGTGCTCAAATGTTGCCATGTGTTCTTCGTCAGGCAGCGATGCCTAAGAGATCTAGCTTACTAGCGAGTCTGAGAGATCTGGTTTAGCTAAAGTGAATTTTCTAAGCCTAGTGCACCTAGGTGCAGAGGCATGCATCTAGATAGCGAGAAATATCAACATCAATCTCTTTTAGCTGTATCTAGGTTAAGAGAGCAGGCCAAGTAGCAAATTCGATTATGCACTGTATACCTATTTTATAAAGATAACATGCGGCAACTTGCTTATCTATGCTTTTCCCTTTGCCTTGCTTGAAACGCAACTACTTTATTAAGCAGGTGTTTTAAAGCGAAGCTTAGCAAACTCATGCAAATGGTTCTGGTACAATTGTATGGTAAATGTGCTAATGGCGGTTTAAAATTTCAAATTGTGGAGAAAATAAACTACTTACTTTTGCCGGGTAGGTCGCTGCACGAGAGTGTATAGCCTGTCAGATGTCTGTAAATAACAATATAATTATTTTGAACTCAATATATATATATATATATATATATATATATATACATCTTATATTTATATATCTTATCCTTTATGTAAATAAAGCGCGTATTCTAATATATATATTGTGGACTGCTGGCGTTATATTTGGATTTATGTGAGGTATTGCATCTCTTCTTAGCTTCTGTTGCAAACCCGTATAAGGCCAGAGTCGACACCGATCAAATTCCCAGGTTCCTACTATTTAAGGAAATCGTTAATTGATCCTTGAATTAATCACCTATCAACGCTAGGATATTTAGTCAATGTTTTTATTAGTATGTTATTATTAATATATTGTTGAGCGCTTCAGATGTAGTTCTTGATAACTTAAAAATTGCCTACTGTTAAAAGTTAGATATCCTTGAGGAATAAATCAGAGAATTCACAGGTAGAACTAAAGCAAAATCGTCGCATACCAACTGGTAACTGGAAACGCTTGCACTTAAAGCAAAGCTTCCCTGCGTGACATTGACCGTTGCGAGAAAGGGGCAGTAATTATAGCACGTCAATCTCAAATGCCTTACTTTCTCAAATACTTATATTTACGGACTATGACTGAAATACACAGATAGACTTATATTTACGGATAATGACTGAAATACACGTGCGTCGATACTCATAAACACGCTTGCGAAACATAGTACTTATTTAAAATAATAAACACTTTCTTAATAATTCCAAAATTAAATATGCCTTAAAATTGACAAAACCTTTAAATGACTAAGATGGCTGTATTACTTACGTCTGGGCCTCAGCGGTGATTATCTGGTTAACGAACTCGGGCTTAGTGGAAACCGTGAACAAAGGCCCCTCGGAAATGCTTATGCGTGCAAGGAGTGCAACCTTCTTGTCTTTGTTCAGCAAAGTCGCGTCTGCAGCAGCGCCCGTGTATTCCTCACACATAGTTTGTACTACCAGAAAGATATTATATCGGTATACATGATCAACGGTATATATGAGCAAGGTGGCTTAGTGACAAAAGCTTGTGCCTTGCATTCAGGAGGCATAGGTTCGAGACCCAGACCGGCCACTCCTAAATTGGTTTTCATGGTCCCCAATTTAACAAGGTAAATGCCGGAGTGGATTAAAAATCGATCATGATCGGAAAACAACGGGGAGCACAGATGCCTCAATAAACCCATTAGAAAAAAAATATATTAATTGAGGGCAGAGTAACTACGCAAGTAAAAACATAATTGGCGTTTTCCCACGGCTGGCAAAAACCGCCAGTAAACGCAAGCGTTTTACAACACACTAATTTTTGCTATTCTAGAATGTCCAATTAAGGTATGTAATATTACATGACGTTATTGGTCGTATTTAATCCCTAGTCACATTGATATTTTGAGTGAATGGTGCACTACACCTAAATTGGTATATCCCTGTCGTCAACTTATTAATCAGTAATTTGGAGCCATTTACGCCGACAAGACAATCGCGATGTGGCCAGATCATGTCACAAGCATGCAAGGGAAGTCACACGATAGCAAACGCTAAAAACCGCGTGTAAAACTGCAATATGCAGGCAACTTTATAAGTATGGTTGTTGAAGCTAAATGTGCTTACCCGTCATAAAAGTAGTTCGCAACGGTGACGTTAAAGAAAAGACTATTCCACTCGATACGAGCTCTTTTCTTCGTAGTTGTTTTCATTCGTAGATTTTTCTTTGTCGACATTTTGACCGAGTCATGCCAAAATGTTGCTGATAAGTTAACCGTAGTGAACACGTCGTCTAAGGTACCCTTTGACATTTTAGCCATGAAGGTAAGGGCCGTCTTCTCTCTAAAGGATAGGTGCTCACCGGACCAATCGAGAGATCTTGTGGTATCAATTCTAAAAACAAATGAAATATACTGCAATGTAGATTATTAGGTCATTAGATCGTTATCATCATCATGTCCGCCCCTCGGTGCATTAAGATGTGCCTCAGGATGAGTTCCATACCCGTAGGAAACTGAGAATGGTTTACCATTAAAAACAACCTCCTTAAAAGTGTTTTTCTATCATTATTATTCTAAACCATTTGGAAGTATGGGCTCATAAATTAAATTGAAATTTACTTTGTTTGCATTTGATATATAGAGAGATGTCAATAACATCTCGGAAACCATAGCCATATCAGCCATTAACTTGCAGAAATAGCCGGATGAGCTTCCACTCAGTGAACCGCTGACGGACTGCTAGCAACAGCTAAGTTCGTGTGGCTCTTTACAAGTGAAGGCCCTGCCGGAATTGGATGGCATCACACCGTAGGACCAATCACCCTTGCCCTTCGCCAACTATCTCTTTGACAACCCGTTGACGGAACACTACGAGAAGTAAACGCTCTGGGTACGATCCGGAAAGGCGCCCGGTGCTGGTCGCCGCGGCATTCGTCAACACTCTCTAGTGTGCCGAAACAACGATGCTGACAACTGAACTAACCAATGAATGTTCGTGTGTATTGCTCATCGTGGCATTTAAGTTAAATGTTAGCATTCCAAGAATGACCTGTTAGTTGTACTATGTATTGCACACGGATGCACTAGACTGTTTGTCGCCAAACAGTGAACACGCTATCAGATTACATCTCATCTCTCTTGCTCTCTCCTTCAAAAAAACGTATTTGTCAAGAAATTTCAAAAATCTATTTTTGTGTCAAAATACAATGAAATTAATTTCAAATTAGTAACGACATTTTTTCGCGTCTTTGGATGTAAGATAAGTAACGATATTTTTTCGCGTATTTGGATAGCGACACCCAAGTAAACTGCTGAGAATACTAGCCCCAGTCGGTTGTGGATTCCCAAGAGCACAAACGTCGGAACCAAACCAATCCACGATTTTGAGGAACAAACTAAGCTGCAGACTAACCGAAATACGTAGGGACCTCGTTCACGAAATTCCGGTGTAGATGCGTCGTTGCGTACCAAGTCGTGATAATTAATAAGGTTAAACACATAAAGGTACTGGTACGAAGGGGCCGGAGGTCGAGCGAAGACTGCGGCCAGCGTTGAACCCTTTTCAAAGGGCGGAGGCACGAAACGCTTCAGTTCCAATGTCATAATTATCCACAGACCCATGGCCAGCGTAAGTGCCAGGATGCCCACCGCTGAAAATAGAGAAAAAGTGAAAAATTATCACTTGCTAACAGGCTAATGAAACATAGTTGGGCTCCAAATGTAGTTTGGACATTACAAGTGTGTATAATTGAAACAACAACAACACCAACAACAACGCAGATACATTACGCATTTCCGAAACCTTCCAAAAAATCACAAGAATATAATGTGCAATACCATACGCATAACATAAGATAACTCCAATGAGCGTAAAAGTACTAGTTCGTCCGTAGTAATTATAAAGAGTAGCAGTCTAGTCAACTAGACGTGCAACAATGTAAGATATCTTTATGATGGAGCTAGTGCAAATGATGTGTGTAAAAGACAGTCGAAAATATGAGCGTAGTAAGCATATGTCTCATCGCATTGATTGTTCTTCGTTTAGCTGTTGGTCGATCGATGTCGGTCGTCACCTCGATTATGAATAAAATATATTAATTAAATTATTTTTCTAAAATAATTACCTATGTGTATTAATTTAATTCAAAATATGTAATATTAACTTAAAGTAGTGGATAAGTAGATCCTACGACTTTTGGTACAAATCGCCAATTTGAATCATTTAAGACACCCGGTCACTGCTGTCGCTCATGTGAACTCACACATTGGATTATACATATATTTGCCAATTAGTCGGACCTAGTTTCTTATCTTAAAACATAGCCCTCCGAAGTTTGATAGGCATTGAGTAAGAGCCGAACACAATCCTGAAGGAACATTGAGGAGCACAAGGGGTATCAACATCTTTGAAGGAGGTTGTTTAACCACCGTCAACGACCAACGTCGCAACAACAGCAGCGAAGGCAGGTCAGTGCTGCTGACGTAGCACCCTCCGCTATCCACCAGGGGTCGCCACCCTCCACCCGGCTCTATAATTTCTGCTATTCTAACCAGCCGACGCAGCTAAGCCAGTTCTCCTGGCCACGTGGCCGCTTACAAAAACAATACCATTCTTATACATCTTAGCGGTCGAGCCCGGTGGCGTGGTGGCTTAAGTCAGCGCCTCGCAACCGGAGGAGACACATAGCAGGTGCGCGGGGTCGAGCCCCACCGTTGCACGTTTGTATTTATGGGGGTCCGTCTATGAAGCAATGTGAAAAACAGTTTCGTGGACGTTAAATCTTGGGTCTGACGGTCAGCCCCGAAAACTTTACGTCTTAGCAGCAAACTATCTGCGACGATGGGAGAAACGGTAACAACGCAGCTAGCCGACGCCATGTTAGGGGGATTCAGAAAATCAACTATTTTTCTCTCTCACTCACGCCGCACACACTCCTACGTGTTTCGAATACAACAGTTTATAACATTGTGACTAAGTACGCGGCTGCAGAATAAGCAGAACAGGGAAGTTTAATGCGCGCTTTGTGCTCGTCACTGCGTAGCATTTGTCGAATTTTAACGCGGACCTTAGGCGTGAGTCTCATACAATAAAGCTCAGACTGAATGTTCCTCAGTCCGTGTTTGATTCTTCTCTGATGAAAAGCCAACATAGCTAAATCCAGACACATTTTGGCGGGCTACTCAGCATAGGCGGAAGGCGTTAATTCAGATCGGTTTGCGTTAGCAGACAGCCCACTCACAATAGAACAAAAACGCATTGTCATCATGGACGGCCGCCGCAACCTTGGTCCAGAATATGACCCAAGAACAACCGTTATCCAATTGCTTTGTGCCGGACATCGGCCAGCCAAAATCGTGTGTATAGTAGCGTGCAGTCCATGTCTCAGTAAGACAGTGCCCCCGCTTATATTATCCATCAAAAACACGGGTGGTTGGGTTAGCATATGCGCATGTCCTCAGTCCAGATCTAATCATCTCGATTGCTACGATTGGACATTGTTGAGCGAGAGTCCAATAACAATTTCACATAATAACGTTCTTGTCACTCACAACAGTGCCTCCACTCAACAAGCATTTATTTGCAAACCTTAATAGGCAGCTTTCACAAGATGGTCGTATGCGGTTTAGGTTTCGAACTAAATCGGTGGTGGTTTATGCTACCGGTGATTGCATAAAACAAATACGGTATAAAAAAGATATGATACATCAGGGATATCCCTGCTGGCGCATGTGGAAAATGTCATTCAAATTTATGTTTGTATGTGGATGCAGCACTTAAGCTAAACGATATCAATTATCTCCGATTTGGCTGTATATAACCATTGGTAGCACTGTTACCATCGCCAAAGCAGAATAATTCTAGATCTGGAGGTATGTGCGGCTCACACCCGAACACACAGATCTAGCAATGGACGCATATAAATTACATACAACTGCATTCACAGTAATAGTAATGCGACCGACGCAATATTTAGCTGCTTTAAGCAAACAGACTCGGAATTGGCATTAGCTATATTACAATATTTCTGTAAATTGCAACAAGTTTATCCAAGATCAAATCTGCATGTCTTATATTAGTTCGTTTAACTCACCAGTCAGAACGTGGTGCAGCATGGCGACCGCTAAGACTACTCGAAGCACGTGGTTTTGGTTAGTTAAAGGACAACAAATAGTCGATACAAGCGAAATACTGGGAGCAACGCTACAATTTAAAACATAGGGACATAAACTGTAAGGATAATTTTTTTCGACCAGCAAATGTAATTTCACACTTGTCTTCAATTGATGTAACTCGAAAACGTGAACGTTATTCGATGCTACGAACAAGACAATACGCCAAGCCTTAGCAACACCACTGCTCACGCACAGCACACAAAGGGTCAGAAATCGCGTTCAATCTTTTGTTTTATAGAACAAGTTAGTTTCACTCTCCTTCCTGGCGCTGTGTACCCTCTCCTATCTGTACTAAACAATAGCCTGTGTCGCCTTTGGCGCGTTCGGTTCAATGGTTCGTCAACAACGAAGCTATTTTTCGATTTCTCCAGTAGGCCCGCACAGACAATATACACATTTGAACCCATATTTGAATAATATTGGAACAAACACAGCTGTCGATTTTTTTAAAGCCAATGTTCCGTTCACCACAAGGTACTAACATCTAAACTATGAAAACTTCGCTCGAGCTAGATTGATGAATTGTGAATGAAAGTAACCCCAACGAATGACAGAACGACCGTAGGCCGTCCACACAATCTACCTTTTACAGTTCTTCACAACCAACGTCTGTCTACATGAGCTTGGATTATAAATTTGAAGCAACAAAAATGAACTTACGTTCGCCAGCTGGAATGTAAAAAGTGCGGTCGATGTCGTACTAACCTCAGCACAGCGGCCAAAATCAATAGCCAGAGAGTCGCATTCAACGCCTTCAGCGCATTAAACACTCTATAAAATCAAGTTTAAGTTGCACTGAGCCAACAAGGCCAATGCACCCTTAGTACAACTGGAAACTGTTACGCAAAATGCAACGTCATAAAATGCACTATATGCAGTCACACGGTTTTTAGCCCGGAGGGCCTACAATGACTCGCTGATATAAAATAAATTTAAAAAGAAGAAAAGAAACAAGCATATATTATTGATTGAAACGCTCTTTTATTTATCATAAAATGGGATATATTACCATTCACAACATGTACACAAATAATTTCACTTGTACACTTTGATTCGCACCATGTACACAAATTATTTCGATTGCACAAATTTGTTTCACAATAATTATAGTTCTTATTCGTTTAATTGCTTCACAAGTCTCCATGGGTACAGGTGCAATACCTTAGCATATGTAGTCTGGGTTGGAAGCCTAATGACAAACCCAGCCCGACTCGACGTAGCTTGCACCTCAAACATTACGTCAAACAGGTCCTTGTTCTTAATCAGGCGGCGCAATTGTCTTATGTCAGCTTCTTTAAACAGCTCGGTCACTGATTTAAGCTCGAAGACGTGCCTTTCCATCCGACACCGGCTTTCAACCCTCCTTAAAAAACGACGCTGCATTCTTTCTAGTAATCCAAGGTCACCAAGCCTTGGTGGGTTCCACACCTGGCATCCATATATCAATAGTGGCACAACATGTGATTTGTACAGTTTTAAATATACAGAGGCACTTCTTACAACAAACGCCCGGATTATCCAGTTGCACAACAGTAAGCATTTTGAGGCAACATGTGTAACCTGTTCAGTGAATGTTAAGGACGTCGAGAACCGCACACCAAGGTCTTTTACATATTTAACCGATTTGGGTAGAATGTGTTTGACCTGATCGATAAAAAACATAAACAAGAGGCTTCCTAGTGCAGTATCCTGCGGACAACCAGTAAGTACACTACCCTCTCTTGATAATGTCATTCCGACTTTTACTCTGAAAGTCCGATCCCTCAAAAAATCAGAAATCCACTGGGTGATTTTAGGGCCAACTCCTTTAGATGGCAGTACGGAGATGAGTAGATCGTGGGGCATAGTTTCGAAGGCACTCTTAAAGTCACAGTAGATGACGTCTACGGGAAGTCCCTCGCTGATCCATCGGCCTACGTCGCTGAAGAACATAAGCAGACAATCGGTGGTCGACCGACCTTTGCGGTAGGCAAAGGTCTGCAGATTCTGTTGCTCAGCGTTGCTCAGGATTACAGAACATACTATTCTTTCCAGAACCTTGCATGTCACCGCTGTGAGGGAGACAGGGCGCTTGTTGGCCGGGTCAGTCTTGGACCCACTTTTGTGGACAGGAGCAACCCAAGCCTTGCGATAGAGCGATGGTACACCTCTTTCCTCTAGTGATCTTCGAAAGATCTTGCTTAGCGGATATGCCACGCCTATTGCTGCCCTCTTGAAGAATACCGCGGGGAGTAATTCCGGGCAGAGACTGACCTTCGGGTCAAGGCTTTGGAGCTCCTCAAAGACCCTTTCCTCTGATACATCCACATCGGTGATCTGTTGGATGTTAGCCGAGCATAGAACAGAAGAGAGCGGTGTGATGGGAGTAGAGTTCAGATATGTTCTTTCGAACTGGTCACACAGCAGGTCAGCTTTCCGCCGGTCATCAGTGATCCGTTGACCTGAATCAATGAGGACAGACAGATCGTCCTTTAGCTTAAGACGAGTTGAAGCGTATCCGAAGAAGCGAGCAGCATCTCCAGATTCTGCTATGGCCTGCTCAGCCTGACATCGCTGTCGTATCAAGGCCGTCCCTAACTTTTTCCTCAGTCGATGTTGGGTGGCGTCATCCGTTGTGTGATCCAGACTCTTGTGCAGACGCTTGATGTAGCTTGGAAGGTTAGCGTCCTGTTTGCGAGTACGCGGGCCTACATTGGCCTCGACGACAACGTAGAGGTATTCAATGAAACCGTTGTACATCGCATCCAGGGATACCGCTCCAGTAAACATTCGGTCCCAATCCATGCTAAGTAAGCTTGCTACGACGCTGTCATAGTCTACATTGACAAAATCCAATTTCTCCTCTGGTAGTTCTCGGTCGATGTTGAGTGGCAGCGACAGTTGGATGCTGAGGTGATCACTGGAGACCGGGCACGGTACAAGATGGATGTTCGATTCATCTAGGATATTGTCTGTGCAGAGAACGACGTCGAGCAGGTTGCCACTGACGGGTCTGGTTGGAGAGAGAACCACTTGAATCAAGCGAGTTGAGAACGCAGAACTCTAGATATCTTTTCTGTGCTCGCTTTTAACCATATTATATAACGCATGCATATACAGCGGTAAAATACCGGATGAATGGAGAAAAACATCCTTGCAGTCAACTTACAAAAAGAAGGGTGAAGCAACTGACTTAACCAACTACCGCGGAATTGCACTAATTAGCGTCGTTTATACGACGCCAATTTTTACTTGTGGTAGACAGCTTATATGACGCCGTGGGCCCAGATTTACTATTCTAATAACATGGATTCGTATGAGAGCAATGTACGTCTTATGCCATTTTCTTTCTTTTAAACCTCTTAAGAGCCGCCATGATCAAGCGGCCGTTGCTACAACAAATTCGTCCGGTGAGGACAACGGTGAGTATAAAGCGGCACTGCAATGACTGCTGGTGGGGTGCGAGTTCGACGCTCGGAGCCTGGTGTTGAGAAGCCAGCTCATTCTAGAGGCAACACGGCTACAGGTCAGCGGAAAGCTCTTTTTCGAGAAGTCCTTGCCGTTCGAACAGATCCTGATGGCTGCCTTACACATGCACGGTTGCGACACGGAGCCCGGTGGATCGCGATAGGAAACGAGTAGGTGAACGAGGTGCGGGAAAACCCACGGAAAGAAGCGGGCCAAGGCTGGCTGCACGTCGAGAACACGAAGCAGTTGGATCCAAGGCGTGCGAAATAGCTGGAGATAACGAACGAGAATATGAAAAAAAAATAAGCATAACAAGAGATGAACGCTGATGATGACGCTGAAATATATGCACTACAAAATCAACAAACACATGTAAGAAGAGCGGATATTGACTGGCAGGCAACTAAAGAAGAGAACGAACAGGTTAATAGGTCAAAGGACCTGATTGTGGTAAGAATATTGATACGCCAATGTACACATACCTAGCGTGTGAAGTAAACAAGATTCTTGCGGGCGAAGGGATCCCTCAATAATGGTTTGGAGGCAGAGTTGCCTTCATACGAAAGTTAGGGACGGAAAACACGGTCCAATCGCAGACCAATAACGGTAACAAGCATTGTATACAGGATAATTGCTGCTATCCTTAGGGACAGGCTACAAGACGAGCAAGAAGAGATGAAACTAATAGAACCATGGCAGAGTGGTTTTAGAACAACCAAGAGAGTAGAAGATAGTCGTTTCGTATTAAAGTAAAGTATCCATCGGGCCAGTTCTAGAAAATAAAACTTAGTTGCTGCATTCCTAGATATCCGACGAGCTTGCGATACGGTCGATAGAAACACTGGAACAAGATGATAGAAGGTGGATTAGGACTGGAATGGGTCAGTATACTTAAAGAAATATATGACAGGTGCTACATCTTCGCATAGGGTCGAAGACACCTGGTTCTACAGATTAAAGAAAGGACTTCAGCAAAAATGCCCTTGCTCGCTGTCACTGTGTTTACTGTATATTGAAGAGGTAGCACGACAGGTGTATAAATCGAATCCGGATTTTAAAACAGTATACTCTAGAGGTGATGAACTAGGTTCTCCCGGACCGTGTGTCCTGTTGTTTGCAGACGACATGGTGATTTTAGGGGAAGGTGTCGACCAAATGCAAAAACTGTTTACAATATTTGGACAAACGGCGGCAAAGATTAGACGAACCGAATTCTGTAGATAAAATAAATCCGGAAATATCCGGGATATGCCGCAAAAGATACAGGGAAAACAATTTGAATAAAAAAGCGCATACGAATACTTGGGAGTTATAATAGAAATCACGCCAGAGATTTCTAAAACTGAGCATGCAATAAGAAAAGAACGAGCTGAAAATGAACAAACAATTTTAAAAGAGAAGGCTTTGTGGAGCGGCAACACATTCGTGGTGACCAAATAGCTTTGGAAAGGCATGTTTATGCCAACAGTGGCTATTGTGAGTTTAGACGCAAGCATGGTAAACAGACTGGACATGACACAACGTGCAGTTGGCCCGCATGCAATGCAATGTATATACACATGTGCCGCACAGTTTATTGAATGGGAGTCATGACTAAGAGAAATATAATCAAATGGTATTGACGGGCAAAATTCCTTGAACGTAAATTTAAGTGGCATGCGATGGACTCTGAAAAACACGAGGTGATGACAATTAAACAGATAACCAAGCATATAAAGAATAAAGTTGACGAAACAGCCGAGGAAAGATGAGGAGCGAATATGGAAAGCAAGATATCCTTGCAACTGTATAGGCAACGACACGAGTACGGCCGAAAATATATTTTTTACTCGCAAGCCTCAGGACTGTTCGTTGACTGCTCAGGAATTGGCATCTGTAAACAACCATGAAGTAGGTAGTAATACTGTGATGAAGTCCCCTCCATTGGCCAGTTCAGCGATAGCCTAACCACGCACTACACTGCATCCTCATTATGGCGCAATTCAAATTAGTCCTACCCGATCACTTCTAGCGATCACAGCGTCCCGGCCAAAACTGCAACGTACTTAACGATCCCAACGATCCCCAACCAATAACGACATGTCTCAACCAACCAGCAGAGGACGGCCATAGCCTTTCGCAGCGAAATCCCAACGTCCTCCGCCACACTATAAGTCATACCTTAACTAATAACAGTATTCCTACACGAAACAAACACAAACCGCTTCGATTTATTTAAGAGCGGAGTGTGGCACCATTTAAGGTTCCAGCACGCCGCGGTGGCTCCAAAAATTAGACTGATGTAGAATGGCTCAAGATCTTTCTCTTTTCGGTTGTCCTAGCCCTTTGCTCACGTGCCGTCGTTCATGACTTCTAGGCATTTCGTGTTGTAGTTGCCGTTGGCTCAGCGTAGTGACATCGTTACAATATTGTAACGAAGTCCACCCACTGTATACGCATCATAGCGCAATTCAAATAAGTTCTAACCGACCACGATGGCTACAGCGCCCGCGCCAGAATCTCAACGTACACAACGTTCACCGAATGATACATGTCTCAACCGAACAAGACATGTCTCAACCAGCCAGCCGAGAACAGCCACAGCCTTTCGCGCCAAACCCCCAACGTCGTCCGCCGTCCAAACGATCATTGGCCGACATCGGGAAAGGGTCGACCTATGATCGGCAGTCCAAGTCAAACAGTCACTTAACCTGTATTCCTATACGAAACAAACACAAACTGCTGTACATTTCGACCGATTTGAGAGCGGGTTCTGACACCCTTTGGGGTGTCAGCACGCCGCGGTGTCTCGTGAACCAATAAATAGATCGAGCAGCATGGCTTAATCACCATCCGTTGCTCGGCTGTGCTTTGCATTAGACCCTATGCTACGTGTCGTCGTTCATCGTTCCTGTGTCTCTCGCGCTGCAGTACCCGTCCGGCTGAGTCTATTTAATCGAAACTTAGTTAGAAAAAAAATGGTTTCTGTCCTAAAATATGCTGTATTTGCGCCATTGTGCCTTACCTTACAATGCGCGTGGTTGAAATACAATTGGCGGTTGAACTTTATTTGAAACGCGTGGGTGGGCTCGCAACTCGGATGACCCGCTAAGTGTGGTACGTTTTAGAACCGCATCTGATGCACCGTAACATCTCCCTGCTTTTACATTTGGAAATATAATCGGCTATTAATGATTTGTTAGCGTGAGAATATTTGTATTGCATTTATAAGTATTGATATCCTTCGGTGGATTTGATCTTTCTTCCGGATCATGCAAAATATTCTCGCGAAACAAATATGTTCCAATTTCTGCTTCGGTTGAATACGGATCCGCCCTCGATGTCTCTTTGTTGCTGGCGACTGTTTTGTGCGGCAGGCGGCTGCGGCGATGAAGGGTCAGATGCGGGTCGTTTACTGGGTCTGCGCGGTGAAGACGACGGCCGTGTAATGGGCTGTTGCTGTCTAGATTAGTATTGTTGGTCGGCAGTGGTCTCACTGCTGTGTCGGAGCGATATTGTCAGGCCACTTGGGCGCCAATCTGAGAACGAATCTGGGAATACGTTGAATTGTTAGTTTTCCTCTCGACGCGTTTTTCCGGATCGGGAACTTTTATTAAATGTCGTCCGTTTCTCGTCAGTTCGTCACACGCCATATTGTGTGCGTCTTTTTTACTATTCGTTATTTTGATGGCGCCTTCGGCCTTACCGTTGGACTGGTGGTCATGGGGCAAACTCGGAACGTGTTTTGTTTGCCATTCTGCACAAATTGGTTGGAATTCTCGAGACATATATCAGCGTCGTATCTCACACGGTCGCTCGTGGCGACTGAAGTGTTCACTTGTTTGCTTAATGATCTGAGCGATAGTGATGTCTTTGTTCAGCTCGTCCAGCTCACAGTAATTACTGTAGCTATCCACTGTAACCAAATAATAGTGCCCATGCCAAACAAATATGTCCTGATGTACTACCTGCTATGGTCTCTGTGGAATCGGCTTGTTTATTAACGGCTCACCTCGTTGGTTTGATGTGAAATGTCTGGCAGGCGTCACAGCGAGTTAGGTAGTTTTTCATGTCGTCTCTCATCCTTGGCAAAGAACACCGTGTTCTTGGCTCTACGGTATACTGCATCGAACCCGAGATGTGATTTATGCGTCCGACGGAGAAACTCTGGTCCCAGATTCGGTAGAGAGTCGACTGCGCTGCCTCGGTAGTCAACACCATTATCCATCATTAGCTTGTCATGAATACTTTACAATGTTAAAATTTTAACAGGTATATTTTTCTTTTGTGTAGGCCAACCGTCCTGAATCGCCCTTATCAGCATTGGCATTGATGCGCTATTTGCTGTTGTAGTTACAATACAATTAGTTGAGCTGTGATCGACCTGTTTAAGTTCCACTCTCCCCATGTCATCGGGTTCGAACTGAGTCATCAGGGGGTGTCTACATAATACATCTGCTACAAAGTTCGTCCAGCCAGGTAAATACTTGACCCTAAGGTCGAACTTCATTAAATTTAACCTCATTCGTTGCAAACGTGTGGGGCGTGCGTCGAGCGATTTGGCGAATATACTTTCTAGTTGTGTGTGGTCATGCATGCCGTCACTATGGCTAGGCACTCATTTTCGATCACTGCACATATTTTTTTGGTAGCGCTGAATGAAGAAGTTGAGGCAGTCTAAAAAGCTCATGATGTCCTTTACGTCCTTTGGTGGCGTCATCTCTTTAATCGCTTTTACTTTATCGACGTAAACGTTAAATCCGTCTTTGCTTATGAGATGACCCATGAATTTAACTTGCGGCATACCCATACGGAGCTTTCCCCTGTTGAAACGTAGTCCCACTCTCGAGCGCTTTAGAATAGGGACTGCAGGTTCTTGTAGTGGTCTTGATTGCTTCTTCAGTACTGTGCATCCTTCGCCCCATACAATTGTGTCATCTGCCACCACGGAAACTTTTCTCAAGTCATCATAAGCTTGCACTTGACGTCTCTGATATTCTTCGGGGGCTGATGAGATTCTTTAGGGGATCCGGCAATAGCGGTTTCTGCCGATCGGCGTCTAAAATGTTATGTAGTCTCGACTTTCCGGACTTAGGACCATCTGATAGAAACCATATCGCGCGTCGAGCGCCGAAAATACCTTGGCTTTGTTTAGACGGCATGCGGATCTAGCACTAGCCTGAGTTTTCGGCCGGGACGGTCCAACGCAACAAGGTTCGATGCTCATTCCGTCAGATGGTCAACCTTCTCTATCACTCTTTCGCGACGAACGATAGCGTCGGTCAAAGGAACCGGGGGATTTCTTGGAGGTTGCTGTACTGGGCGTGCATCTTAGTTCACATGTATTTTCACCGGTTGTGGCAATTTACCCAGTTCATCGAGCACGTCTTTATATTTCTCGAGAAGTGCTTCCAGTCGGTCCTCGTCCTGCGCGATCATCTGTGTGTTTTTATGTTCACACACTCGCTTCGTTATACACTTGTATCAATTTGAGCTTCAATCACGTGTTTGCGGAGAGGAGAGCTTCGACTACTTTGTCGATCACCTGAAATTTCACTTGTTTTAGTTCGGTGGCTGATAATGCGACAATTTCAACTGAGCCCATCGTAATCGTCTTGGAGTTGTCATACATTTTCAAGAGGACGCGACCATTATAGCCAATTATCATATTTTCTAACTTTGCCTTCAATCGAACAAATTCGCTGTGACTCATGACGTCGCATGTCGAGCCAGTGTCTAAGAGAACGCGATACTTAGTGTTGCGAACAATCTCCGTCAAGGTACCTTACCGATCGTCTCAATGCGGTACGTGTATCCTGAGTCACAGTCATCATCGTTGTCGTCGTGGGTGCGGCATTTTTATCATCTATATCTTTGATGTTGGCCATAGCGTTGGCTACCTGCTGGCTTTGATAGACACAAACGAGCGAAACGATTTAATCTTTGGCAGCTCCTGCAGCGCCTTCCGTTGGCTGGACGCTCGTGTGTTAAGTTTTTTGTAGGCCGCACTTGTCACATTTGGTGTCTGGGTACTGCTACTGCGGGCAGGCGGCTGTACATTCCCAGTCGGGTGCCTAGAATCAGTTTATCGCAGCGTCGTTGTCTCATCGGTGTATTTGCACCGCTTGACATACTGCCCCATGCCTTCTCTAAACTCTTTTACTGCTTTTGTTTCTCCCTGATAGGCTCGTTCAAACAAGTATCCTTGAAATATCACGTTTCTGTGACATTTAAAGCGTTCGGCAAGAGCGGCTGTCAGCGCGGCCAGCGATGTACAGGAATTTTCGCCGGTAGAATCAGCTACGTCTCCAGTAATTTCTGTAACGCCCAGGCTATTAACGAGCGGCCTATGATAATCTCCAATATTCAATCTGGACAACGTGAGTTGTTTTCGTGGAGTTTCCTTGTACGCGTCGTTTATCAGAGCATAGTCGCACCATTTCTGATAGAAGATTGTCCAGTTTTCAGCTTCGTAGCCCTCGCTGCTCAACGCACGTGTAATCGGTCCGCGATTTATTATCCTTGCCTTTTACGGTTAGCGTTTACTTAGAACTTTACATTTGTTGCACCGAAATTGTCACGAAATATTTCTCTCTGGAAACGTAGGTGCACCTTTTTCCTTCATTGACTCGCTGTCGACTGCGCCATGTTAACGAGACCGTGGTTGAAATACAACGTGCAGTTGAACCTTATTTGAAACGCGTCGGCGGGCTCGCAGCTCGGATGTCTCGCCAAGTGTGGTACGTTTTGGAACCGCGCTGAGTCTGGTGCGTTCGTTAAGTCAGATGCACCCTAACAATTGGTCAGATAAAACTTTACTTCGTAAAGCGCACGCTGGGCTTACCGAAGAACGCGTCGGCTACGCTTGCACTAGAACTATGCTACGAATCAGATGCACCCTAACAATTGGTCAGATAAAACCTTACTTCATAAAGCGCAACGCTGGGCTTGCCGAAGAACGCGTCGGCTACGCTTGCACTAGAACTATGCTACGAACGGACATTCGTTGCAGATTTAGTACTGGACAAGATACTTAGACGCCTACAGAAACTTGGAGAAAACAGCAACATATTATTTTAATGGGCCTCTTTGTCAAGGGGCCTGCTTTTTGCAGTAAACAATTAAACTATTATAACAAAAAACGGATTTATAATATGCCGAACAACATGGCAAGGTTACCACCACCTGATATGCTTAAAAGAAAGTTGTTACGCAATTGATGCGTGTGTATGTAAACATTGTGTAGAGTGCATTACCGGACGTTACCACACACTCATGCAGTTTTTACCTTTTCTTTTTTTATATATATATATACATTTTCAAAAATGTGCCTTTAAAATAAAACAAATGCGCATTAAAATCACTTACAGTTATGTTCTTTATACTCTTTTTAACAAGCTTTTTAATTGCTGTATAGAACATCTTGTGTTTGTGTTCTGTATTACTGGGTGGCCTGTATCTAACTATCACTCTTAGGCAGCCTGGCCCGTTTCATATTTCCACTGCTATTAGGTCGTTTCCTTCACTTACCCCAAGAATCTCTACGCGGTGACTTTTTCCTATTTGTTTTTCGACTCCTCTGAATCTGTTTTGTGACACTTCTCTGTTAACACCTATCCACCTAACATATTTATGTAACAGTGGAGTTTCTATTTAAAGCAAGTGTGTCTCAGTCACCGCAAATACATTCAGACTAATCTCTTTCATTATTCCGTATAGCGTCTCCTAATGTTTTGTTTTCGTTTTTCTTGTATATTTGTATATCCAATTTTTAGATATTGTCTGCCGTTCAGCCTTGTTCCTCTCCCTTATCCTCTCGACGCGCATTTGTATATTGTTGTGGGTACATTTTGAGTTTTTCATCCCTTTTTCCGCGGTACCAGCAATCTCTACTCCCCCATCTCCCTCCCTCACCATTACTCCCGTACGGTCTTCGGTATTCAACCGCGTACCATTGTTGTGACTGTGCTTCCCCGTCTTCCTCTGTTGCCCTGTTGTTGTTATATCTGTAGATTCCCTATCCTCCTTCTGCATTGCCAGTTCCAGTTGTTGCACGTGTTTCATTCTTTGTGGTATTTTCGGCAGTTGATTTTCTGCCAGCCTCCTCTGTAGCGGTTCCCTTGCTCCGCTGCCATGTCTGTTGCTCCGTCGTAGTCTTTCAGAATGCTGTGAAAAAAACGTGTTACTTTTTGACGATTCTATTGGTCAACACCATCCGCAGAAGTACTCGGATTAGTCCTGTTATACCTTTCTTCCACGTGATTGTTGGCGCTGTAACTCTCTCCAAAAACGCCTGCTTGCCCCGTGCGCCAGGTTACCCCGATCGTTTTATACTTGTTGATCTTTTGTAGTTACGGCTCTTGTTGCTGTTGCGGCCACATCGGAGCGTCCTGGGGTTGCCTATTGCTTGTGGCCCACATGAGAACGGAACGTGGCGAATCTCGTGGAGCTTGGTGGCGCTGTTTAATTTTTTGGCCACCTCGAGCGTCATGGTCGCCTTTTAAAGCGAGCTCGCATGGACGTTGTGCTTTGCTAAGAACTACGAAGCCATTCCAGTCTCGATTCCAGTCTTCGAAGTAATGTTATGTAATACCGAGCCTAAGGGGGGTGGGGAGGAATCCGGGTTTAGTTTAGTGGGTTTGCGAGTCTCACACTAGTCACGCAAGCTGCTAGTGGCGTATATGCATCATGCATTCCCAAAACCTCCCAGAACAAAAATAGTCTCGATCATTTCCACCAACGGATTGTCCGCCTGCTTGGCAATATCTTAAATGAGCTGGTTAAGCTCATTCGCGAGTGCGCATATTTTTGGTATATTCGGTACCGTGTAGATCGATAGGTTTACTCCAAGCTCGACGGACATGTTTATCACCCGCTGTACCACTGCGCCGGCTGTTTTTTGTGCACGTCGGTGGCGCTTAGTAAATCGTTTACTCAGATTTAATACACCAACCGTCTCGCGCCTTCGTAAATGTCGACACTTCGATCCTTTTCTATTTTCGTCAAGAGTGCATTCTTATATCTCCCGACCCAGGAGTCTCCAATAACAAGTGCCATCTCCATCACCATACTGTCTCTGTATATTTGTTCGTTTCCCTCCAGGGCTTTTCGTTTTGGTGATGTTGCTCTTCTGCCCGTATATTCGCGATCATCGGCATCGCTCGCGCGCCTCTGTTCGTAAATTCTCTGGTTCTGTGTTTGCTTGTCGCAGTGCCACTCTCAGCCCATTAATTTCCTGTGCGAACTTATCCACAATGCCTTTAATCTTTTGTAGAAGGCATTGTTTAATTGTGTTGATCTTATTAAGGGTATCCGTCATCCTCAGAAGCCTCAATGATGTTGTTCGGATGCTGCTGTATCGGTAGGGTCGATTTGGCTTGTGACTCGGTTTCCGTCTCCTCTGCGACTGTGATAGGTTTATAATGTTTTCGCCGGTTTTGTTTTTGTCGGTCGGCGGATTTTGTAAGTACTTCGCTAAATTGTCTTCCGTTTTACTTATCGATATTTCATTTTGATAATTTCTACCGCACTGGTCACAGTCAGAACACAGCTCCTCTGGTGGCCCTATATTCTTGTTACTTTGAGCGCACAGTTTTGTCTTGTTTCTACATTTGTACATGTACTTAGTCAAGACATGCCGCCGAAAAATCTAAATTACCCCGCAACCACAACTCGCATTTCCATAAGTTTAGTACCAAAATAATCTCCAAAGGGTGACCAAAATGATGAATGTGCTAGTTTCGAGCGCTGTGAGTGATCGTAGGGTAATGATTTTGAGGTATTTGGTGTAAAAGCTAATAAAATAACCTCATTTTTTTGCGAATTCTTTTAAGCGACCATGCCGCATTTTCTGACAAAAGGGCTTCTGACAATTGGGCAAAAACACCAGTGTCACAAATTGTAGTGACTTAATTTGTGACACTGGCCAATCTCACTCCGAAACAAGACTTCTTAGAGACCATGTTCCATTGGAAAAAAATACATTTGCTCTAACGAGTTCTACAATTTATATATCGCTTTAAATGTTTCTGAAATTCCCTGCATATAGTGTATTCGTTAAGCGCATGCTACTAATAGCGCTGCAGCGCGCAGTGAATATAAGTAGTGCATTATAAACAACGTACGAAATTAAAATCGTGCTCTAGTGTGTGTTTATACACCCCGCAAATGTGGCACTTTGGTACCTCCGCCTCAGACCTCTCTCGTGCCCTTAGCCTCCTTACAGTCTAGAGCATTGTGGCCCCGTCAGTGGCACGACCACTAGGGAATACCATACCTCCGCTCAGCAAAGCCTTGGTTCTTTTGCCCTAATCGTAATCTCTATCGGCAAGTGAAAGGCATTCCTAAGAGCCCTCTTAACTCCCTCCTTAGCCAAGGAGGGTTCGATCTTTTATAGTGCGACCGTGCGGGTTGCCGTCGAGTCTCGTCGGTCGACCTGCATCTTTGTATTTTTCGTATACAGGCTACCAGCGCCTTCCTCGCGCCCTCTCGATGCTTTTCCAGCCGAATGATAAGGTCCTCCTCCTTGTTCTAGGTAACCCTTCGTTCGATCTTATTTGAGCTCTAAGTCCCCGCAGGGTGCCTGCGAATTTGTTTACCGTCTTCTAACTTCACCCTTAGCGTGCTTTGCACTCGTAAGCTCGATAGCCTTCTCGATTACAGCTTGTAGCATACCTAGGCTACTAATTCCGCTGGGCTTTTTCGGGTCCATTACTCCCACGACCAAGTGGCGTTGAGCTGCCGCCGTCTCGCCTAAACCGCCGATGACCTCGACGGCTTCACTATTTATAAGCACAACGGCTTTTCCGGCGTCGAGTCCGTCCACCACCGATACTTAAGATAATTGCGAAGCGAGTTTTCCCAGCAGGGCTTTGTCCGAGCCAGACCCCTTAGAGACTACCACGGCGCAGACGCCTCTCGGGCAGATATGATCTGCTTTGGTGAAATTCATATGTTGGATCACCTTTTCCGGCCATTCCCGCTTCATTACCTCTTTCGGTCCCTCAAGGGTTACTGCTTTCTTGATTACCTCTGTCCTCTTCCATGGTTCGACATCGGGAACACAGCACTTCTCTTTCGGTCCCGGATTTCCTTATCCCATTTTTATCTACGCTACTATACTGCTCTATATTTTTTTGAATTTGTCTAATTCTGCCGGTAGTTTTGTCTCCCTGGTATTGAAGCAACTGATTTCCTCATCGAGGTCTTTGATGGTGCCTTCGTCCTCTAACCTTGCGTCCCGCGTGACTCTTTCTTTATCTTCTATTGACGCTGTTAGTTTATTTAGTAGCTTTTTGGTTCCTTCTTTAACCTTCTTAGTAAGGGAATGTGCATCACGCAGTTTCATCAAGGCTTCGATTTGTTGCATCAACGCCAGAACCGCGTTCTGGAATTGTTTTTCCATCAGCTCCTCTAGAATATTTGTTGTCTCGTCTGTCTTCTCATTTCCCGGTAATCTAGAAGCGGCACTATTTCGCGTGAGCGATGTCTCCGCCCCCGATCCCGGTCTTTTTTCCTCCCTTTCTATCATACATTTGTCTCCGGTCTTCCCCTCCGTTGTCCTCCCTCGTTGGCCATGACCTGGCTCTATCTCGCAGTTGGCGAACCTTCTCTCAGTTTATTAAATTGCGCTGCTACCACTATTTAATCTTTTTTTTTTTTTTTTTTTTTTGAGGGACTAACTGGGAAATGCGGTTTGCACACACGGACACCACGGCAGGAAAGCTCACTGCAAATGTGGGCCGGTAGTGTGGGGCTCCAACCCACTAAAAACCAGTCATGTCCCCATCCCCACACTCAACTGGGAACTGCGCATGCAATACTTCAAACAATTGAGGGGGGGTAAATAGTAGCGTCCTTATCTTAGCTGCCCTGGAGTGCCTCACGGGGCCTTGTCAAGTAAAAACGATTCTTCTCTTCTTTGGCGTGCATAATACGTTCGATTGTTCGAGCTATAAGATTCCAGTCATTACGTGAGTACATAAGAAGGTGTGCCAGCTTCTTAAGACTGCCGTCACTTGCTGTGGTTATGTCCTTGCGTAATGGAGCCCACGCCGGGCACAGCAATATTGTGTGTGCCGGCGTGTCCTCCGTTGTTCCTTCACAGTGCTTGCAGAGTGGCGTATCTGCTTTTCCTATTCTAAAGAGGTAACTCTCGAAGTTGCCATGCCCTGTGAGCACTTGAGTCACGTGGTGTGTCAACTCGCCGCCGGGCCGGTTAATCCACGCCTTAACGTCAGGGATCAGAGCCTTTACACGGGCCCCAGGTGCCCCGTCCTGTATAGCGTCCCATTCATTTTGCCAAGAAATCAACGTTTTTTCTCTTTCTTCTTCCTTATTGCTTGTCGGTTCCGCCCACAAGCGACGACGTTCGTCGGCCTTCAGGTCCCAAGGGATCGTACTAGCCAGTACAAGGACAGCCGCCGTGCTGAGCGTCTTGTAAGCCATCGTAATCCGTAAAGCCGCGATTCGTTGGGTCTTGCGCATTAGCGCCCTGTTGCGGGTTAGAGTCAGTGTGGTTAGTGGCCACACAGGGGCCGCGAATAACATAATCGACTCGGCAACCGACATAAGAAGGCGTCGCGTTGATTCTCGCGGTCCGAATGTATTCGGCATCAGCCGGGCGATGTCGTGTGAAACTTTAGTGGCTTTTTCTGCAGCCAAGCGGAGATGAGGTGTTCCTCGCAGGCCTCTGTCCAGATGCATTCCCAGATAGCGGGCTGATTGAACCACTCGAATATCCTGGCCGTTCAAGATTAGCTTTGGGAGAGCACATCCTCTTGACCAAGGAGGATGACTCCCTCGCTTTTGGCAGGAGCCAGCGTCAAACCCGCTCCCCTCATCCAGACGGAAATCTCGGCCAGGGCGTCATTGGCTCTAAGTTCCAGTTGCTGGGGGGTGCCGCCCTCTACTACGACTGCAAGGTCGTCCGCATACGCAAGTAGCTCTGTCCCTTCTGGTAGGTTACTTAAGCGTAGGACATCGTCGTACGCCAAGTTCCATAAAAGAGGACCCAAGATGGAACCCTGGGGAACTCCAGCTGTCATTTCAAATTCGGATCCCTCATTGTCTACCCGTCGTTCGTTCAGGTAGTCTGAGACAATTCGACAAAGGTAGTTCGGAACTCTTTTTCTCTTGAGCGTCCCCAGTATCACCCTCCAGGGTAAGCTGTTGAAAGCATTCTTAACATCCAGCAGTACGACAATGAGAAGATTCCTGGACCTTGCCGGGGATTGTCGTAGATCTTCCGCCTTAGCAACGATCCGCTGTATTGCGGTCAGACACGAGCGGCCTTTGCGAAATCCGAACTGATTCGGTGAAAGAAGGCGGCGTTCTTCTGCGAATAATCGCAAACGGTTTTCTATAATCGCCTCAATACCCTTGGCCAGTGTACTGACTAGGCAGATTGGTCGGTAGGTGCCGTTTATTTTGGGAATAAGCACAAGGTTGGCCTTCTTCCAAATCAGAGGCAAGCGTCCGGATCTGAGTATCCGTGTGGCAACGTGAGAAACTACTTCAGGAAACTCTTTAAAGAGAACTTTTAAGGCGGAAGCCGGTATACCATCAGGCCCTGGTGCTTTTCCGGTCTTCAGTCTCTCTCCCGCTGTACGGACCTCCTCTAGAGTCACCCCTTGGACTGGTCTTTCGTCCGCACCCGCTTCGAAAGGCGTCCTGTTGAGAGATGGATGTCGAGGAAAAAGCGTTTCTATTACCCGTCGGCGTTCGTCCGGGGAAAGGTTAGCGCTCTTTCTTGTTTTTGTCTTGCCACGGATCAGCTTGTACGGTCGTCCCCACGGGTCGTTTTCTATTCCCGACAAGAATTCCTTATGGCATCGTTCCTTGCTTTCATCTATAGTTTTGCGTAGAGTGGCCCTAAGTCTTCTAAATTCGCTTTGCAATTGCGCAATGATTATGTTATTCCTTCTACTGCGCCTTGCCCTGGTGAATCTCCGCCTGGCGTAGATGCAGCGTCTGCGGGCTTCCGCGATCTCTCCGTTCCACCAATACTTCGGCGAAACTGGACGTAGTCGCTTTGGATGCGTTCGCCTCTTGCTTGGCGTCTTGCACGCTTCCTCCAGAACGTTCTGAAGCTCTTGAGCGGTTTCAGGTTCACCCTTTACTTTAAGTATTTTTGCCAGCCTCCTTTGCAGCTCCCTGTTGTCAGGTGGCTTTAGCCGGGTTGGCCTAACCGGGGCAGAAAGGGCTGCTAATGGGGTGGTTCCTTCGACGTCAAATTCTATACAATAGTGATCGCTCAGGTTCTCTTCGTCAAGTAGTATGGTCCAATTTGAAATCTTAAAAACGTGGCTTCTCTTACAGATCGTCAAATCGATGTGCGACTCAGTTCCCCCGCGGTGGAAGGTAGGGTCGTTCCCTTTATTGAGAACAACAAGGTCATGCATTGCTAACCACTCAAGAACAACTCTGCCTCTTCTGTTAGTGTTGGTTGCCCCCCATGTTGTCGAGGCTGCGTTAAAGTCTCCAGTAAAGACCACTAGTGGTAGAGGGCAATCTTTCGCTGACGTTGTCATCTCCTCGAGCAGGCCCTCCAAGTCGTCCAGCGTGCCGTTTGGACTGCTGTAACATGAGTAGAAACGACCGACGCCGTCCACGTCTATCCATGTAAAATTTGATCCTCTTCCACAGCCCGTAACTCGGAGACATTATGGCAAATTATGCACAATGCAGGTACTGGTCTGAGCATCCACAACCCAGGTCGCCTGGTTCTTCTTTGCCAGTTTCACGTTAGGCTCGCTAAGCAGAGAGAGTGCAGTGCTCCTCCTAGACACTATTTCGTTTAGCATTAGATGAGCTCCGCGGCTCCTGTTACAGTTTAATTGAATAACCTTAATTCGCATCATTTGAGTGCTGAGATTTGGCTAACCGTTGATCATCAGTCGGGGATTGCTGTCCTCTTTTGCGGTTCTTTCGCGAAATAACCGGCCTAAAACCGTCTGCGTCGACAGTAGGCGTATCCGCAGGAGGGCTTTGCCCGCTCAGCGCAACATCTTCCGTGGGTTCAAGGGTAGGTGGCGACTCCGCTTGTGGAAGAGGACGGATTTCCTTGGTTGTTGTTAAAGGACAGTTTTGCATTTTCCGTCGAGGGCCTGCTTGGTCCAAATGGCGCCTGGCCTCGGCGATCCTCATTCTATATCCCGGGCAGGCTGCAGAGTTGGCTGCATGCCCGGGTACCCCGCAGTTATAACATGAGAGGGACCCCTCGCAATCCTTTGCGACGTGACCCAGGGTGCCGCACTTATGACATCGTTTGACCGTGACTTCTTCGAATGTACAAGATTGAGCCTGGTGCCCAACTCTCTGGCATTTCTGGCATGTCGGCACGCTGACCCATTCTGAGATGGGACAGGACGACCAGCCAATCTGGATCCGTCCAACCCTCATCAGCTTTGCGAAGTCGGATGAGTTCATTCGGGCCAGAGCCGACCACCGGCCGTTGGCTCCTTTCTGTGGTTCTTCTACAAGCAAGAGGCCAGCAACGCTGGCGGTATGTCTTATTGCTTGGTCGACATCTTCCCGGTTTGTACCTTCGAGCAGATTCCTTACTATAATTTTTTTTAGTGCAGAGTGGTCGGTCGATACATTGCCGTCTCCTTTTGATTTTAGTGCATCAAAGAAATGTGCCGATGCGCTCTCTGTTGTTTCTGCGACCCTTAGCCGCATGTCCCCGCTGGCAAGCCGTTGCACCCCAGTGACCTTCACGTTGTATTGTGCGGGATCAATGTTGTTACATAATCGCTTCAAGGTGTCTGCGTAGGAGACACCGTCCTCCTTATGGACAAGTATGGACGTGCCACTCGGTGCCTTTCTGGCACGTCTTTCTCGTTTGGTAGAATCCTCTTTTCTGTTTCTCCCAGATGTCACTGCTACGCAAACGTTGTGTTTCCGGGCCACACATTCGAGAAGCTTTTTAACGCCCCTTACCTCGCCTTGACTAGTCATGTAGCACGGGATTGCCCCTGCTACGCGTAGCTCCTCTGTATTCCCCAAGAGCTCGTTGGCTCGTTCAATTACCTTCTCTATAAGCTCGAGGTCTTCCCACTGCCCCGAGTCCTTTGGCAACCGGATCGCCACCAGAGCTCGTGCAATGGTTCGTCCGTTGTTCTGCGTCTCCTTAATAAGGCTCGACAGCACGGTACTAACTTTCTTCCCAGCTTCCCCTGCTATTCCTTGAAACTGCGAGGCCACATTTTTCCAGACAACGGAGTCAGCCGGGTCCTCACTTCGTGCTATGAGGAGTCGAAGAGGACTATCCTTTAATATGCTTGTTTTGAGCTGAGACACGTTGTTAAACGCGCCGCAGGGCCACTCCTTTATTAGAAGATCCTTTAGATCATCTGCTGTTTCGCAGTTCTTGATAAGATCATCTATGACCTTTATCTTGCCGTGCGTACTTAGCATATCCGGCGTGCACTGGCAGGCAACATCTCTTGACTCGTTAGGGAGCAAATCGGTTTGTTGCCGTTCGTCGGCGTCCTTCATCTTCTCTGCCCTCACCATATCTCTGATTACGAATCTTAGTTTCTCCGATGAGCTTTTGACAACGAGATGCATATTCTTCAGACTAGCAGTGACCTTATATATGTCTTCTATTAGGCGCAGTGCTTGCGCTAGTCGAGGACACCTCGGTTCATCCACCTCGTCTGAGTTTTCTTCCGGTGCGTAGTTATCACTGCCGGTTTGACTCGCCTGTTGCATTGCTTGGCTATCCTGGCCTGGCTCGTCGGGCGGCTCCTTGTCCGGTTCATTGCGTACAGGCGAGTCGCCAACAAGCATTGCTAGCCCAGAAGGGTAATTGCTAAATGAGGATTTTTTTTATATATAGACGTGTTTCTATGCCCACTCGGCACGAAACTTGCAAAACAAAATTAATAATTAAATAAAAAATAACTTTAATGTTGATCCTCTCAAAAAAAAAAAAAACGCCAGTTTCCGGCTTTGAACTCGGGACAACTGTCCTGCGCCCGCTTGATAGACAACGGCGCTGTCCACTCGGCTACGCGCTCTGTGTGAAGACGGTAGTGCTAAATAGAGTCATTGGCCAACCCAGGTGATGTTTACGGTGGTGATGGCCAAGATGACATCAGCAAAACAAAAAACAAACAAAAGCACACACACACAAAGACGATACTGCAGTGATAGCGACGACAAATCACTGCTTCAGTTGGTGGCACAATACAGATCCAGCTGCCAGCTAACGTAGTAATGCAACGCACGCATCCACTTGTACAGACAAGTTTGTTGTGATAAGCCGAGAATGCCTCTACAGCTGTTTTTCGCGCAACTTGTCTAGGGTCCGTAGAATGAACGTTGAGTAGTGTTCTACCGTTTAAAAGTCACTTCCAAGAGCACGTTAGTTATACAAAGGTGCACCTGAGCAGGGCGCGCCGAACTGTTACGTAAGAACTGGCTGACGGTAGCTCCGTACTAAGATTTTACAATCTTTTCCTAGAACTCCGCTTGACCCGACCGTCGCGTTCGAATCAAACGAAACCACTATTTAATCTATGATACAATATCGTCCACTAAGTCAACGCTGTGCTATATATGCTAGGCTAGATAATCTACAAATATATATCTGCTATAGATCTGTATGTTACACTAGACACTCTGCTGCTCTACGTGTACTGTTTCACAGTCCCCTTCAGTTCGTTGAGTACTGTCCGAGTTCCGTAAGACTGTTCAACCTGTCCGCACTTTTAACGCCAATAGAGCTAGACAACCGACCGTAATGATGTCGCTGGCATCCCCACTGGTGGCGCCAGTTGCGTTCACTTCACAACACACGTCACCTCAAAAGTTCCACTAATTTTTCACAATTTTAAGTTAAACGATTCACTGCAAGTCGGGCCACTTACCTGTTATCCTAAAGTTCACAAATTTAAGTTAGTACTAAGATCCTAAAATCGTTTCCTCAGACCTACAGAAAACAGTTCGCACCATTCGATTTCGAAACCAGCACTACACAGTGAACACACCCGGTGATCTGTATATATGAAACATCCTTTTTTAATATAATAAATTATGAGAGTGCTCAATAATACATTTTGCTATAGATTATTGCTAGCCAGTAAATTGCAGAACCCAGGTTCTTGGCCGCTGATGGCTTTCCGCGAACCTTTAAAGGTGATTTGCTGCCACAACGACGCTGTGTATTTTCTCTGTGTCCGTTCGACTTCTCTTCAATGATTATGGTCTCTCGTCTCTACACAACTGATGGCTCAATAGTGAACGAGCAGATAGTATGCTCGTAATTAGGCTTCCGTAATTTTCCCTGCCCCGCTCCACTTTGAGTGCAATCCCGCCAGCTTATTGATAGGGATCTCCGATGTTTAGTCCAATCAGGCCGCAGGCAGGTGCAGGGTCTCGACGCACTCCCGATTTCTGGAAGAAACCTATCAAGCAATTCATTAACATATACTCCATCATAATGGTTTTGCAAGAGACTTCCTTCTCATGGCCTCAAAAAAGTGACTTTGATGATGTTTCGAAATAAGTCCCTTGATGAAGTTTCAAACAAGAAGCTGAAGTTTGCTAGTTTTGCCTGCACATATTGCACTTTAAAATGCAATTTCCAATAGCTTTTTGATACTACCATAATTACGCACTAGCACACAAAATCAATGGCGAAAAGGAGTGCTAATAAACTATTTAGCGTATTTAAAATGGGTCCAGGTCACTGAGTTTATAACATACACGCTTCGGACTAATTAAAATGCTTTTTACTCGGCTCTTTACTTACCCTCTTAACATGACGCCTCCATTTGTTCAAGTCACGTTCTGTCTACTTTGCTCCAAGGTTCTTCATGTTCCCTCATTTCCTGCACCAAAATGAAGATCAAGCCACAAAACGCACATAATAGGCTATCGCTGTGCGGCGACAAAATACGTGCCCTTAAGTAGCTGTGCACGTGCGGAAATCACATAGACGGGAAAAGGACTGCAGAGCGTAGCCAGCCATTTGCTGATTATACGTGGTAAGCTACACATCGGCAAATTAATGCAGATACGGCGAAAATAAAGGCAGAAACCGACAAGTGGTATGGCATCGTCAATGCTTTGCAAACCAAGCGAGGGACATATATGAGGAACGTGCAAAAAGACAAAATAGGATCAGAGAAAAGAAACTTCTTTTGATAGAGAGAGTAGAATATAATAGCGGTTTAGCAGGAGTTGATCAAACAGCTCGGCAGCAGCGAGAAACGAGTAGATAATCACCAGCGGAAACAATCTACACCTGTTTATATTATACGCAGTACACTTGTATTACAAAGTTAGGTCAACTCCAGTAAGCCAGTGCCTGAGGGCAGCGAGCTTAGCACCGCGACCGCATTACCACGTTGCACTTCAATGGATATTCTATGCAGCAGAAATTCTCCCGCCCTTTTCTCATCCTTCTCACTTGCCGCTCTTTTCCCAATTTCTCTCAGAAAACTTACTGTAGATTCGCCCATGGCCCCCATTGTTTCTATCGCAACTAACTGTACTATAAAAGTTGCCTCCAACTCGCGGTACTTCAGACTTTTTCGCTGCTCGGCTAAATTGGCAACAGCGCCTGCTGATCTCGAGACTCGATTCCTGTGAGATGGCGCCTGCGTGTCCCACACGGTTGCGTCTCATACAAGGGCCTTTCCGGAGGACCAGGGAACCAGGGTCATCCCGTCTGGGCGTAGGGTTGCTACTTACGAGTCCGTTGCCAGTCCGACTGGCTCTTTTCTGCAGGGCACTTTAGCGCACTGTAGCGCCTTTGAAATGACTTCAGCAGGCGCGGCGTGGCATGAATGTCTTCCGCAATTCCTAGAACAGCTGAGGCCATGCTCCCCCGGCGACACCGGTGTGTCTCAAAGGGAGCATGAGGCGCGCATACGGCCACTCCTAACCGCAGGCCAGCAACGATGCGGAGTGTTGTATTGTCCAGCATCGTACCCAGCTGCGGCGACGGAATGGCTTGAAGCCATTTGGCGCTTGATTTATTGAAGGCTGCTAGAAGGCGTGTTTTGCCAAGACCGTGTTGTCCAGAATTTTATTTTAGATGGCGTTGACTACGACGGCGTCCAGGGCAGACGGACGTGCGTCATCAAGCACCACGCCGTGGCGGGCGGCGAACTCCTCTTTTTTGGACTCCATGAGCCGATCTAGGAATGGGTTGGCGTTCGGAGGAGATATAGATTTCAAAGAAAATTCGACCAACAACAGGGATCGAACCGGCGACACCCCGATAGATGACAACCATGACTAGCGCACTAGTCCCCTAGACCACGCCGCCACAGCAGATAATAAACCATACCGCTGAGAGTCAGCGGCCATGCTGCCACAAGAACTGTTGGGGAAACCCTAGATATTTTAACATGTCCGGCCCTCGGTGCATTGAAGATATACCTCAGGTTAAGTGCCAAGCCCGTCGGGGACGGAGGATAATCTAGATTAGCTCGTGAAAAGTAATGATTAAACCCAAGAACGCGGTCCGAGCCAAATCCGTCGCTCGACGGACTCCTAGCTGAGGTAGGTAGGAAGGGAAGATACCCCCGGCTGAGATAGGAAGGTAAGCCTGGTTCCAACTTAATTCGTCCAAATTCAAATGTAACACCTGTTTCGCGCATTGTCGTAACTTTTCGTCAAATCGTTGTAGAATGTCTCTCAGGGCAAACGCGTCAGTGCAACGGATAATATAGATGAGTCTTGGTGTCGAAAGACTAGTTCGCATTAAGTATAGTGCGGGATACGCATCCAGGAATCCCAACCTAGAACACCAGAGATCCATAAGCTCGCACTTCCTGTTCAGGGCGAGTATTGCTGAGGCCGTTGTGCGGGGAGCTCCAAGAGGCTCGATGTGTTCATCGGTGCATAGCTTGATGTCAGAAGGCAGGTCCTGCGCCCGGCGCAAGCACTCGTCACGAAAAGCGTTGTCGGATGATAAAATGAGCAGCTCACACTTTGACGCGTTAAGTTGCAGCCCAGAGGTGACACCGAAATTTATTATCTTTTTCGCATCACCAAGCGCGGAATCAAAAGTACCGCCAATCGTTCCATCGTCTGATAACCACGGCTTAAATTCCGACTCTAGAGCGGAAAGCAGTTGGCAAATTATCAGGCAGAAGAGAGCCCGAGCCACAAGGGTCTCCTTGCTGAACCCCACATTTGGAAAGTATTATCTCTTTCCCCCAAAAGCATCCCCCCAAGATTGCATGAACTTCTGTACATCTGGTAGACTGCGGGGTAGATTGCTGGAAAGTTTGGTCTGACAGCGTCGAGAATCCCACCTCTTCTCAGGGAATTATAGGCATTTTTAAAATCGAGTTTTATCAACACCTTATTTGATGCCGAGTTGATATTTACAAAGGCTCTCTTGCATCGCGGACCGCAGCCTCGCAACCTTCTTTAACTCCACAACCCAGTTGCACGGGAGCAATTTTGTCGACAATCTGCGCCATGAATTTGCGGTTTAGCACTTCACACGCTAGCCGCCGCAGGGTATTTCCGACTGCTATTGGGCGGAGACCGCCGTCAATTTTTAAGGCTAAAAGGTTAGCTCCATAGAAGTTACTAAGTGCGAACCCTGGTAGGCGGCCATTCACGACAAGGTGGCATAAGTCCGTCAGTGCAAGGAGGAGAGGCCAGATCTCATCGCCCTTTTCAATGAGATCTTTTAGGTGTCTAGGCTTGAGGCCGTGCGGGCCTCCACTTAAACTGTTTGGGAAACTCTGGATTGCTGCTCTAACTTCAGTAGGGGTGATGTTGTTTTGGTCGGCTGCTGGAACGTCTCTAGGTGGTGGCGGAAAGGCCGATGTTTCTGGCATGTTCGGATGTTTTTTGCGATTGTGTGTGTGATGCGTGTTGGAGTCCTGTAAAGCCATTAAATCTGTTGACATAACAATGCGTGCTGCTGCTGCAGAAACATCCCCCTGAGCCAGCTTTGCCTGTACCTCCCGGGCTCTTTGCCTATCATCGTTTCTGCTAGTTTCGGCGCCGCGCACGTGTTGGTAATGACCACGGCATCGAGTGGGGAACGACTCCTGAATCGACTGAGGTTGTCCCGCATAAGTGAGCACAGTGACCTTCCTTTTACCTTTTGCCGAGGTATTGTGGAGACAGTTGTTGCGAAATGAGCCAAATGGGACCATGAATACAGGTCATTTGTTGAGCAAATCGACTTGATCGTCTTGGTTAGTTCGGCTGCGACTGTAGGCCCCACACCACGCGGAACGATCGAGAGCATCTTAAGGTTTTGGCGGACAGCGAACAGCCGTTGAACAGTCCGAGTGAGGGCAGTTGATGGTGAGATCGGCGCCGGAGATCGTACTGTCGACGCCGAGGTTCATGACACCGTGGTGTTGTTCTGCGTCATCGGTGTCACCCAGTGACGAATGTCCTGTTTTCTATTCGTCATTGAGATCGAGAGAAGAGAACCCCGTATTGACACTAGCTGCTCCGCCGCCAGTGCTCGTCACAGGTGACGATGCCTGCAGTGACGGCGTCAAAATAGAAGTCGTTTGTGGAACTGCCAGATGAGGTAGCTCCGCTATACTCGAAGTGAGCGCTGTGTGGAGAGCCAGTTCCAGCTGTCCGCCAAAACCGTCCGAAGCCACGTCAGGGGCGCCGCCAGGGATTATAGACGGCGCCGCTTTCAAATTGCCATTCCGATTCGCGCTACAATGGCGTCGATTATAATTGGAAGTATTTTCTCCGTGACACATTGCACAACCTTGTTAATGCCAATAGTTTGAAGTACGTCATAGGTAATCTGTTTTTGCTCTTTGATCACCGTAGAGGCAGTGGGCTGGGCCTTGGGATGCGCCGCAGGTACCTTTATCCCGTTCTGGACCACAGCAGAGAAAGACCGTTTCGAAAACGACGATGATGGCTGAATGTCGGCAACAGGTGCGCAGATCTTAACTGGTACGGCATCGAATTTTCTCTGTATTTCACCGTATTGCTGACTTTTTTTAGCTGCTCCATACGGCGAAGCCGGTGCGGGCAACTGCCGTAAGTGGCTTCATGGTTTGCTTTACACAAGCAGCATTTTGCCGCTTGGTTGCAATCTTTCCGAATATGGTTCATGGAACCACAGCGGCGGCAACGAGGAGCCATCCTGGGGCAGTCCGGCTTGATGTGGTCTAAGCTGTAGCACCGGTAACATTGGTGCAGCTCCCTATAGAGCATTATCCCGTGTGTTTTAAGGCCCAGGCGAACTTCCGTCGAAAAAGCAATTCCAGAAAAAGTTAGAATTACTTGGTCAGTGGCCGTAATTATACCGGTTCGGACGTCCTTAGCTCTGACTCGGAAGGCCTCAGTGACACCTAGTGACTCCAAAGCGTTAACAATGGTTGCGTCGCTGAGTGACGGATGCACACCGCAGATTTTCCCCTCTACTGTTGATCTTTGGTCGCTCACTCTAGACTGAACCGGGATACCTCCGACTGAGGTTAAACTTAGCAAAATCGCTCTGTCTTCTGCTTCTTCTGCGACGATAACGAGTTCACCGGCTCGTGTAAAACGAGGTTCCTCAACTTTTTCGTTAAAGTGTCTAGCGACATCAGCGCAAACTGCGTTAAAATTTGTCTCCACCAAATTATTATCAGCGGCAAAAATAATCGCCCCAGGCCGCTCGTTTATTTTAACCTTTGGAGTTGCGTTCTTTCTAATAACTTTCCACCCGCCCCAACGACGTTCCAGCCCTTGGTGTCTTCGTTGACGTGCGCCTCATCGGATATATCAGATGGCCGCGCTGTGGCCGCGCTCTCCAAGGCTTCCCTTTCATCGCTCACGTTACTGGCACCAGAGGATTCCGCTATAGTTGTCCACTCTGTGCCGCTCTTTCCCGCTGCTCTCGTCTTTGATGGTTTCGCCCGTTGCGGTGGGCTGGTCGCTTGCCGTTTGTTAGCCGTCGCTGTCGCACCACTGTCGATGCCGGCGCCCTCTCCTCCATCATCTGTCTGCTGCGGCTGCTCTCTCTTCACCTTCGTTCCACTTGTTGACACTTTTAGCTTAGTCTCTTGATTGGCTACAGCGTTTCAAACGTCTCTCGATAGAAAGCGGGTCGTGGTTGCTACTTGAGACGTCTGGTGCCGACATTGTTGTGATTGTTGTTGTTGTAGACGGTGAGCCAGGTTGAGTAACCTGCCGTGATGTTTGAACTGGCGTTGGTGAATGTTTCACTCCATCTCAACGACACTCTACCATACATATGTTCACTGGATGTAGAGGCTATTGTTCGACGAAAAACAGCACTGGAAGAGTTTAGAAAAACCACCAAAACTATTTTTGAAAAAAATGCCAAAATGACGAGTACTGCAAGAAAAGCCAACGGTGCTAATGACGACAACTAAGGTGACAATTTGGAAGTACGCGAAGAGAGGGTAATGCTGTTGTGAAATTGATTTAGATGGACATGAGTACAGGATTTTCTAGAGGACATGTCTAGAGGACATGAACACCCACAATCATCAATTTGTCGGGGGGAGGATATGGGAAGGAGGACATGTATTAATGACAAGACTAGAGGTAATACATTTAGATAAAACAGTGGTAGACAAATGTATAGCCAGAGGAATAGGAAGTCGGTTCTAGAATATATTATGGTTAAATTGAAAAATACGGGCATGAGTAGAAGAAATGGTTATAGATGAAGGAATGGATAGCTGTTGGCGCCATACAACACTATTGACAAACTATTTATGGATTTACGGGCCTGGATCGTACACTTCCTGATGTGATTTGTGCCTCTGAGACCATTGTGTTGTAGGACACTAAGGCAGTCTGGCTCCTGTTACTTGCTTGATTTCTTGGCCCGCCACCATTAGTTTCATGCTGCTTATTATTTTTCTCCCTGTCAGGAGAATGGCTTCGTTCATTACCGGGGCAAGTTATAAACATACGCCATCATCTCTACTCCCTGTGGGAGATTTTTCTGTCTAAACATGTCGTCATATGTTATGTTCCAGAGCAGGGAAAACAGCCTGTTGAAAAAACAAGAAGCTTCCGTTTGTATATAGGCAAACCGTAAAGCAATTCTTGTGTGAGAATAACAGCCTCTGTGAGAACTTATCTGTTCTTGCGAATCTTGTGCTGGTTGGCCGATAGAAGGCCCTACTGTTTTGCAAACGCCTTAAGTCTGTATTCTATAGTTGCCTCATACTCTCTTGCTAGGGTGTTCAGGAGACATAAGTCTGTTCTCTCCGTTACTTTTGGGAATAAGTACCACCACCGCCCTTTTTTTCCAATATTTAACGCCTTTAAAAATAGGAGATCCAATATTAGGCAGAATATAGGTTTAGCTTTCTCGACCACACAAACGAGAAGTCTACGTCTTCGTTAAAAAGTTACATTGGGTAGAGATGCACGTAGATCTGCGCTTCATCGCTGTGTAGATTCTCACGCAACGCTTGACTTTTTGCGGAAACTCACAAAGTCATAGGTATCACTAAAGACGTACAATCAAGTACGAGCTTTAAAATTAAGACCTGACGGCACACGAGAATTGTGTCTTAAATAGGTGGGTGCAAATTTACGATATATATATATATATATAACCATCGTCACTGCTCCTCAGTTCAGCATTGACTGCAAAGAAGCAAACGACACCCTAATCGCACGCAAAGAGGATCTGAACATCGATATCATCCCAATGCAACATGTACACCGCCGTATGGTTCATCGGAACGTATATTCGTACAAAGGGACACCAGAGGTAACTGACGCCGTTGCAAAGGCGATCTGTCGAAAGGCAACCGGTTTTTTAGGCCTGAAATTCACGCCCAAAAAGCGTGCCGAAGAGGAGGCGACCGGAGGCGAGCCGAAGAAACACACGCCCCCGGCGAAACACCCAACGCTGACGTCCAGCAAGTGGCCACAGACGGGACTGAGAACTGCCAACGAAAAACCCCGCCGACAAAAATGGACAACGTACCTGCGAACAGCGCCCGCAAAATGACAAATATTGGACACAAGAACGCCCGCAACCCCCGTTTGGAAGGGCGTTGGGCCAACAGACCGATCGCGACGAATCGCGAACTACGCCAGTACACCCGGCCACCACAGAAGCCGAAACTATACGATATGGTAGCAGACCTATTAAACTTAGTGGGTCGCCAACGGACACACTGAGAATAATTCGGTGGAACTGCGAAGGACCTGACCAATCGTTAGGTCTCATGCCCATTTCAGCGTTGAACGGAATCGACGTTCTGGTGCTCACGGAGACGTGGTGTCTGACGCCCCCCAAAGTCCAAGGATATTATGCAGCGCACTGTCTCGCTTCTCGATCTCGTTCTTTGGGCCGTCCCAGTGGAGGAGTGTCAGTTTTCTACAATAGCCGACTAGGAGACATGAAACTACTTCTGTCAGAAGACAATTGCGTGGTTATGGAAGGTCGAAGACAGAATTTGAGTGCCATGTATGTGAAGCCAGCAGCAGTTGAGGACACGTTCACACTAATAGAGAAAATTACGAAGTGCGCACAACAGGTAGACCGTGCTCACCCCACGGTGATTGTGGGAGATACGAACGCAAGACTCGACAGACTCACGAACGCGAGGACTGAAGCACTCACCGAAACACTGTCGGATATGGGCTTCTGGGTGGCGAATGACCCAAGTTTATCAACATTTGAAGGTGCAATGGGTAAATCAACTATAGATTTATTTGCTACAAATATGCCGAAACTAAATGTGTGTTTTGTGGGAATAGATCACCAAATGAGAGAAGGGGCGGACCTGACGGTGCATAAACCCGTTGGTCTGGATATCACGGTCCCAGCCCGCCACGAGCGACAGCACAAACGGAAACCTCTGTCGAGAGTACTTAAAGCAGACCGCCTACAAGAAGCCGTAGAAGTTCTCGGCATCGAAAGAGCAGAGTAAGATGTAGAAAGCTACAATGAACTGCTCACCCGAGCCTTCAAAGCATGCGCAGAGCATGTGAAATGGAGAAGAGAAAGGAGTTGGTGGACTCCGGAAGGTAACCAAGCGAAGGCCATTCACTACCAAGCAAAGGTGCTGGAACGCATAAGGCCGGAAATGAGACTTCTATTAGCAACGACGAGATCCATTTACCGACGAACTCTGCGAAATGCTAAAAGGCAACACGAGCAACAACTAGAGACTCGACTGCTTCAGAAGACCGAACAAAATCCATATTTGTGGCTTCGTAACACCTCCGAGGGGAGGTCTGCATGTCCAGTTGAAAGCGATGTACTCTATGGCCACTTTAGATCGATCCTCAGCTCACATGACACAGTGCCAAGGGCAGTGCCTACTCTAATGTCAGTCTGGTCAGAAGAGGATCTGAAATGGAGAACTCAACTGGACGAATACTTCACCGTCCAAGAAGTGGCGGAGGTACTGCGTCAACTCCCGAGAAACAAAGCACCTGGGCCAGATGGCATCTGTAATGAGCATCTGCAGCAGGCAGCCACAATGACCGCACACTGGACCGCGCTTTTTAATAGGTGCATTTACAACGGTCGACTACCATCAGCGTGGAGACAGTGCGTTATGGCACTTATTCCAAAGGGCAAGGGACCGCGGACCGAGCCCTCTTCTTGGCGGGGCATTGCCAAGAAAAGCTGCGCTTACAAACTGCTTGCAAGCCTCCTAGCCCCTCGTCTAACGTCGTTCGTCGAATACAAAAAAGCATTACCAGACGAACAACATGGCTTTCGTGGCAGAGGTCAACATTAACTGCATGTGCAATCCTCCTTGCAGATATAGAGCAAACCCTGTCACGAAAGGGACTGTTTTTATACAGCGTATTTGTGGATTTCCGAGCCGCGTTTGATTCAGGCTTAAGAACTCGAGTCCTGCTTAAACTCGCCGAAATCGGGGCCCAATTCGGATGCTGACATTGATGGAAGACGTGCTACAATCCAATCAGATCATCTTGGACGACGGTGTAGCGGAGCACCCAAGCATAGAACAAACGACAGGATTTGCCCAAGGCGATAATCTCAGCCCTTTGCTTTTTTGTTTACTGGTAGCCGATTTACCAACACGTTTACAGACCCGACACCCAGCTGTCAAGATAATTATGTATGCCGACGATCTAGTACTCTACAGTAGCAGCAGATACAATCTGCAACAGGCTCTGGCCACTTTGTCGGCATACGTGAACGTAGTAGGCCTTGAAAAAATATGCAAAAGACAGAAGCTATGAAGTTCAGGCACGCGGGCAGGCTGGCCGTGACCGATACACTTAGGTTAAATGGACAAGACCTGAACTATGTAAATAAGTTCACATATCTCGGTATCACAGTGACCCCCTCAGCCAAGACCTTCGCTGCACATATAGAGGAGAGGTCTCGAAAAGCCTTGATTGCGGCGACAACCCTTAAGAAGCCCCAGATGCTCTCGATTAAGGCAGCGCTAGCTCTATTTGATATGAAAATAGCGCCAATTGCATCATACGGGATCCAGCTTGTATGGGCAAAACTAAGCTCGACTCAACTTGGTGCTCTCGATCGTGTGAAACCAGCTTATTTGAAGCGGGTACTAGGTTTACATACGTCAGCATACAACCGCCTCACGTATTTGCTGTGCGATGCTCCACTACTCGTGGAACAGGTCAAAAAACAGTTTGCGCTTCCAGACAACCCTGCATACAGCGAGTTCATACGGCGATAAGAAGAGAAAATGGCAGAGATCGATCCACATTTTTATATGACAGATGCAATGGTTAGGTCAGAATGGAAGGGCACGAGCAGGACAAACAGGCACATGACCTCCCGCTTTGCTGTGCACGTTTTTCATCACCTTCTATGTCAGAAAGACGCTTGCCATGAACCCTGTGACACATGTGTTTGTAAATATTGTTATGGTATATGCGTAAGATATCATGGCAGTGAGTGTAATGCAATCCCCTCTCTAACAAAGCTGGCACTGAACGATTTTTAATATTAATATCATTACGAGACTGTAGTGATATCGATTGTACTATTGTATATTTTACCCAATTTGGTGTGTAAATAAATCATGTTAATATATATATATATATATATATATATATATATATATATATTATCTGCACATCTGGCAGGTCATCGTCATTTTACCTTGATTTAAATAATAAATACTGACGCAGACATTTTCTTTACTTGCAGCCAACCCAGGCGTTTAGAGTAGAAGACCACAGAGGAGAACAGATGTCGCGAGTGAGCAAAGACAGATAGCCAACGCTGACCAGCTGACAATGTTGCACTGCTTAAATATGTACAGCAGCTTGTCTCTGTCTGACGGTAAATTTGCCTAAAAATATTCGCAATAAACATACGCCAATATGTATTAATGCTAGTTTCTATTAATGGCAGGAATTGCTTGAAATATTAGCAAAATAGTCGTCTTAGGCAAAAATGTAGAAAATCAATTCCGGGTTTGCTGATTCATTTGTATGTCAACAACGTTTACATAGTGAAACGTCAAAATGTAAATACACATATTTTTCATGTTTCATCATTTTTAAATGCTTGACTGTGTTTTTCTTCATTAAATATCGATTAACAGTGCGGGTTAATTTCGGTTTAGAAATATGTCGTAATTATTTTTGCCTAAAGACGTGTTATAGTTAAACATATGTCAGCTCAGACAATAAAAGGGAAGCAATCCTGGGGCTATATGCAGGCTTCCGTTGGTCCAGTAATGAGAATTGTGTGCACTAAATATGCGCTTTTGTTTAAACGAGACCTTATAGCACATGTGCAGACTAATCCGCCTGACACTTGCAATGCAAAAAGTACAAGAAGGTCCGATTTCCTAAAAAACCGAAGCTAAAAATATATTTGTCTCACTTCCCCGTAGTATTTTTGCTGTGGTGATTTCTTCCGCTGCTTCTCACTTTTAACTTACGTGGCGGGAGTATAAATTAACAAAGGCGGGATATTATGAAGCACGACAACCTCTTGAATATCTGCCTGCATTTACTATACACATTTATATTCTATATAGATTGCAACCGCGAATAAAACCACTATCAATGTTACTTTGAAATTATTTTGCAATCCAGCGCTGTATAACCGAATTGACTTCCAAGCATGTCGTTACGTTTAGCTTATTTATCGAATCAATCACTCTTCTGATTGTAAAACGATATATGGTTAATGACAGGTTTTCCGTAGCGTCATTACCGGAAGCGCTCAAGCTCGAGGTAGATATGCCCCCTGGTGCAACTAGCAGTGCTGCTTCTGCAAGCACTACATGGTACAAGCATACGTCCTAGCTCGTATAAGCTCTGAGATGGTTGCGTGCCGATAGATCGTGCGCTACTGCATGTCCAATCCAGCATAAGAAGTTCGACGAGCACTTCCGTAAAATGTCTCCCGGTGCGGTAACAATTTCGAGCGGTGCTCCTGTAGTATTGTCAGCATAGAGCGAGCGAGTCCAGGAAGCTCGCTAGGCTCTGTCTCGCCCTTTTAGCGACTCGGAGGTGACTAACAGAATGATAAACGCGCCGCTGGGTAAAGCCCCCGGACCCGACCCAGTGGCAAATGAACATCTTCGGCAGGCAACTTTGCTTATGCCGTGTTTCTCTGCTCTCCTGAACGAAGTACTCAGAACGTCCCAGTTATCCGTGGAATGGAGGACTAGTCTCCTTAAAAAACTTCCTACCGAGGAAGTTTCTGCCGACCATATTTTTAGAAGCATTATTGGAGGTTACCGGGGCACTCACCAGGCAACAACACGGGTTTTGAAAAGTCAGATCAACAATGACTACGTGCGCCGTGCTTCTAAACTCTGTGCGTCGTACACTTGGAATCAGGGGAAATTATCCATTCGCTGTGTTCGTAGACTTCAAGGCGGCCTTCAATACGGCCTCGCAAACGATCATCTCCTGCACGTTTGCACACTGTTGCACACTGTGGAGTTCCAATGAACATGGTAGAACTTCGAACAAGCATCTTGCAAAAAGGACTAGTAAAAACAGACGAAGGAGGTGCTGAGGAAACTTTGTGGCCGCCCGTGTGATCTATATCACCTTCAGCGTTGTGAAGAAGCAATTGCGTTGTCTCAACTCTGGAGGTGTAATGCCTACGAAATATATGTGTAAACCAGTCTTTGGTTGATGAAACTGGCTGTATCTGTATAGTTACTCACATCGGCGTACTAAATACACATTTTCCCGCTATATAACTAAGCTTACTGTCATCATTGAACACAGATGTTTAACGTATTTCATTAGAAAACAACATTTTACAAAGTGTTACGTCCTCTCAAAAACTAAACTGCATTTGTAGACATCTTGTATATTTTTTTACAAGAACAACATCATACCATTTATCAGACAATTTCATTAGTTTCATATACAAAAAATCTATTAGGTTGAGTGACTTAACTCTGATTAAAAGTTCAAAATATACTACTCAGAATGCCTTGATTATTACACGCGTAAGCTTTACTGTATCTCACTTAATAAATAAAATAATTTTAATAATGATATGTTGCCACAGAATTGAACGTGCTGTTTCAAGCGCCAAAGTTGACGGCCCTAATTTTCCCCGTCGATAATTCAGAAAAACAGTACATAAAAATAATAGCTATGCTAAATTTATGACAATACAAAGTAAACGATACGGACAATAAGCTACTGCATAGCTATAGTATAATTCGTTTGGATTCGATTTGTATCGGCAAAATTCTTTTAAAAGTTGCTGTTGACATATGCAATTTATTTGCAGCCCTACATGGAACTTATGGTCAATTACCACTGCACTTTTAGTTTTTATGTTCTTCAAATGCATATATTTTATGAGATATGGAATAAAAACATAGTTTATAAACTAGAAATTTTTAAGGTATACTACGTATTGGATATGTTGGTTTTAACCTATTGAGCAGCGAGGGACTGACTTCCAACAACTAGAAACACACTTGCTTCCACAAATAAAAACTTCCAACAAATGGAAAGTACATACGTCTTCTGTCCAGAAGATAGGGAAGATAACCTTTGGCACTTGCTCTGTTGGTAAGGGTATCAGTCTCATATTAACTTGAACCCGCACTCGCATATCAACTGTCAAACCGGATCTCTGAAAAATAAACAAATGGTGAATTATCTAGTATACTTGCGAGCAGCACAATATGTTAAAGAGATGGTGTCTGCAGTTGTTGGAGGTACGTTCGTATTATCGGTATAGCAAAACACTCGCTACATTCGGTTTGTGTTATCGAAGGTCATCGTAATCAATATCAGTAGATAGGCTACCCGTGAAGCTACGTTTGCGGCCAAAGCTTTATGAGGGTAATCGTTAATCAATAAGGAAGTCGTTGAAATGCAATTGCAACATTATACACACAGTCTGATATACAACCTTGTAAAAACATAGAAAAAAATATATATATAAAGAAAGCCAATAACAATCATAAATAATCTATTGTTCGGGATTGTTGTGTTCCCGTGCAGCTATCAAAAATGGAGTTTGAGCAGTTTCTCTTTCTATAAATATTAAAGTCGCGATAACAAACTGCCGCTAGGTAAACGACTGAAAGTACATCAGAAACGCTAAGCGTAATAAGCCAGGTTCTGTCGCGGTATTACGTGATGTAAGATTAAATAAGGCTGATACAAGTAAATACTATGGCTGTAATAGAACTAACAGAATGAACAGGTTGTCTGCTCTACCGGTCTTATCACTACTACCCCTGAGTTCTCATAACTCTCTATGCCGACGACCTGGTTCCGCGAATGCTGAAGACATACATTGAGCAAAACGCTTTAACGATCAATGTGTCAAATACAAAAGCTATGAATCTCAGATCCGGGGGGCCTGAGGAGAAGTGACAGGCGTAGCTTAGGTGGTGTTCTTGCAGAGTTTGCCTCGGAGTTTGCTTATTTAGGCGTTAGGTTAACGCCAAGCGGCACATCGGCTTTACTGTGAGCGTTCCGTAGCGCTCATGAGATAAGAGAAGCGTTCTACAGGATATCGGCAACGTTAAAGAATGCATAGATGTAACCGCTCTTTGAATAGCTTCTATTTGTTGTCGTTTACGGGCTCCATCACAATCTGTGTCTCATCTGACTGGGTCCCATAACTCTTGCGATAATTGCCGCTGCTCATTTTGCGATCTATTTTGCGTGAAATAGAATTTTGCGCCATTGAGAGACATCTTGATCAGCGCCAGCGGCTTTAGTTTTGGGTCGGTGATATTTTTTGTATAATGTATATACAACATATTTTATAAATGGTCAAGATTAACGAAATCGAACGCCATCTTTAAGACGTAATAAATACGTGTAATGTAATGCAGGTTCAAACGTGCCACACGGAAATGTAATAATAAAAGGACTGAAAAGAATGATGTAGTTGTTCTACAGCTGTTGTGAGCCTCGCAGTTACAACAATAGCGGTCCCAGCAGTGACAATATTGTCGATGGTGGAGGAAGTTGCCGGACCGCGACTACAGGCATATGCAGCAGCACCGAACGGCCGGAAGAGCATAACTAGAAAGTTTAACGTTTTTCTAAGCTAGAAGGTGCTTTTCACATACTCACACAGAGTAGGTGAAAACTGGCATGACGTTCGCGACAATAGACATTATACGAGCAGACAAGGTAAAATTGAGCTGAATTAGACTGAATCAAGACATTGGGCACAAAATTAGTTCGTCATTATATAAAAGCTACATTGGCATACAGCTGCGAAAAGTCAGGAGTTAATGCCGTACACAGTGGCAGAAATAAGATTCAATTTGGTAGTCTTGCTAATTTGATTTGCTTATTTGGTTATTGGAAATTATAGATAAGATTATTTTATATCGCACTTAGATGCTAGTATTGAGTAGAGAGCGAAATATTTAAAAACATTTTTAAGAATAATTTATGTCTGCCTTTAATTGTAACCTATCCATGCGCCTATTCATGGTCCAAAGTTTTTTTTTCTTAATTAAGCAGTGGCCAAAGGTTTTCTTCGACTTTATCTTAGACTTCTGTCAACAGACCGTTTAAAGAATGAAGGTTTTCGAGGCTATGGAATTGGCAAGCCTTCTCCTCCTCCCTAAACCCAGACATAGGACAGATCACTTGTTCCATGGGCCCGTATGCCTCCTTGACTCATTGGGAAAGACCCTAGAAATTATTCTGGTCAGCAGGTTAAACGAGCAAATTGAAATCAAGGAAGCTCTCTTAGACGCCTAATATGGTTTCCGAAAAGGCAGATGCACCCTCGGAGCCCTTGATAAAGTCTAGGAACAACAAGCAAGTCGAAAGACCGCAAAGACCCCCAAAACTAGGACATTTGTCTTCTGATGCTCTAGGTGCTAATATCGCCAAGAACATGATGAAATGGAAAACTGGTAGAAGCGCTGAAAATGAGGGAGTATTTACTCACCTCTGCCGAATGATTTCAACCTACCTGGAAGAACGAAGTATAGTTGCAGAGTAAGAAAACAGCGTTACTATAGTCGTTTCACAGCGTTCTATTCTGGAACCCGTTATCTGGAACTTGGCGTATGGGAAGGCGCAGGACATAAAAATTATCTAAAAGAAGCCCAGCTGGTGTCCTACGCAGATGACCTGGCTTTTGGTGACCACGTCGCGAAGCGAAATGGCCCTCCAGGCGACGACCAACAAATCTTAATTGATGAATGAAGTGAATGGAGCTCTATCATCTGAGATCCAAGCGACACATGAAACATGATCTTCTAGCCTCGGCTACTGATTCATGAGCTCTCTACGCGGCGACCTGGCAGAAGGAATGGGTGCAGATTACATCCAGGGTGACCAGGGGAAAACTTGACTTGAAGAGTTTACTAACGAGCCTCAGATAAGATTTTTTCTGCTGCCATAATGTTTGGATGTGCAAAGTGTTCGCACTTATTTAAAACAGGAGAACAACTGGTTATTTGTAGCCAAGATTGTTCGACTGTGTTTCACAAGGGGTGCCTAGGGCCCGTGCCCTCCGAGGACGCATATTGTCCTCGGGGCACGGGCTAATGACATTTTGCGTCGTGCGGATCCTGTGAATCAGACGAAGCCAAGTTTGTCCTGATGAAGGAATGTTTGTGTGTGCTACAGTGGAACTTAGATAAGCTGTGGGCATCGCACACGGAGCTGGAGCTCCAGCAAAGAGTCGCCGATAATGAAGCGGCTCCCTAAAACAACTTGCGCACCCCGAGTTTATTGAGAAGTGTTTAAACTCCACGCTAAAAGGAAAGATTAGCGTGAAGAAAATGGACGGAACAGGGAAAGCCCGGATAAACAAAAACGAAAAGAAGAAGACGGAAGACACATTTCTGTTTGTATCACCAACGCCGATCTATGAGAGCGCCACCGAAGGAAACGGTAAAGGCAACCTCTTCGGTGCCAAGCGCAGTGCGACAGCAGCTAGTCTTAACAGCAGCATAAGCAATAGCGACAGCGGCAACAACAACACCGCCACTAACTTCGAAGTGAATAAGCCGATGAATGACAACACGTCAACGGCAATGGAGGCGGCAGCGGCCACAACATCGCCAACAGAGACTACCGCGGAGACGAGTAGCAACGATGGTTCTGCCAACGTCAAACTGAAAAAGAGTGGCAACATCAAGCAGCGTATGCAGCAAGGCAGCGCAGCTGATGGAATGAGAGATCATGAAGGCTTAGCTGTATGCTGGGCCAGGCAGGTTCAGCGCGCTAAGGGTAGCACTGCTGGCGGCCAAAACGTTAGCTGTCAATCCACACACACGGCTCGCTAATAAGAACATTTGTGTAAAAACAGTATTTAAAATGCGGACGCGGGAGAATGATCCAGTGTCCCTGTGTGGCGCTGGGCGACGGCGAGTACGCAAAGTGCAGCAAGAGTGAATTCTGGCTTAAAGGTATCTTGTTTCGTCGTTGGGCTAGTGGTGCGCCCTACGAGAAAATGGTTATGGAAAGCTTTACCGCGCCCGGCGGTCTGGCTTCTGGCAAGTGACTGAGCAGATGCTAGATATGCTAACATGGAGACAAAGTTAGGCCTATAATAATTAAAGTAGGCAAGTAGGACATAGAGGAACGGTACACAGTAGGGGAACGCAGACGTGGAATCAACAAAATCGGGGCAGCGCAAATTTTTCAGGCACGCAATATGGGCATTTAAACGAGGGGAAACGGTAGGGTACATGCACAGACACACAGAATGGGACAACAGAAACCAAGCACAAAACACTAGGGAAAATATGTGCTATAATACCTTTGTCATGAAAAAGTGTGCAAACTAGAGTTTTAGGCTATCAAATATACATATAATAACATGATAAGCTTACAGCATGAATGTCAATGTAGAACTGGTGCTTTTTTACATCCGGATGTAGACCGCTGACGTTAGCGCGCAGTGAGTCATCCCCATGAAGAAAATGGGGCAGGCTTAGCACAACCGGCATCACAAACTTCTCCCCGCTTCTTAACTTGAATGTTTTCCGCCGGCTTCCATCGAACGTTCCTTTTACATGCGTCGGTGCTAAGCAAAGACAGCTGTACAAAAACAAAACAGATTTATTGATAGTCAGCATTTCTTGTTTGATTTGCGGCAGAGATCACAATATTTTTTTATGACAGACCATTAAGGCACATAAGCCCGAAAACTGAATGTTCTCTTGGTAAACTACGTACTTATCAATTTCGGGGTCTCCGGTATCATTGAAGAGGTCACTGCCACCGCCGTACCGAGCGACTGGTTCACCGTTAATAATGTACCGCTTTTGTAGATATAGAGGCCATGGTTTGTAAAGAGCGGGAGTGTATATTTTAACGCTCTTTTGTGGCTCTTCGAAGGCTGGAAAAAGCTGGCCGTCTGCAATCGAAATTGTGCCGACGAGAAATTGTTATCTGTCGAAGTAAGCTTAACGTATTATATAGCTGAGCGTAACTTTCCCTCCCGTCAAGCTCCAAAGCACTTTACAAACTCTGCCCCTCTCCGCATCATTGTACTTAAAAAAAATCCTTTCGGGGCTGACTCTCAGCCAAGATTTAACGTCGATGAGACTGCTTTTCGCATTGCTTCATAGACGGACCCCCATAAATACAAATGTGCAATGGTGGGGCTCGAACCCGCACACCTTTGTGTCTCCTCCGGTCGCGAGGCGCAGACGCATGCCACCGTCACCGGGCTCGACGCATCATTGTACTTAGAGAACCTTTTCTTAGCGCCGCCGTCTGGACTTTCCCTATATTGCTCTGGAGTTTGCCTTGGCATCACGTTTGTCTCTGTTGCGGTCGCAGTGGACAATGCTTGAAGGCCTTTTTACCTTTTATCATTACTCTTCTATCTCGGAGCCTTTGGGATTTGCGAGTAGGGTGGTTTTTGACTGGCATTCAGGAGGTCGATGGGAGTTGCGACGCTGTATTGTCCGTGAGGGGATATCTTTTTTTTTTTTTTTTCTTTATTGTTGTTTTTTTTAAATAACTGAACCGGCGAAATTATCGGTAGCAGGGGCAGCATCCATAGCTCCACCAAATCTCAAAACGGTGCAAACAGCGGCGGAAAATAGCGGTAACAACGACAAAAGCAACAACTTAAGTCAGTATGGAAGCAAAGGCAACAACAATCGAATAGATAATTTAACTAAAATTCACCTAATCTCTGTTGATTTCGTTTTTATCATTATTTTTACTTTTTTTTGCCGTGGAGTTACCCTCCCCCATTTTCCAGCGATTATATATATATTGCACTTGTGTGTGAGAGACAGTGAATATCGCTGTACGATATACTAATACGAAAGTCGATAACCTGCCGTTAAACAGTTGTAATAATATCAGGCTGTGCTTGTTTTCGTGCGAGAAAATCTACCGAGACCGCTAATGCTTTTATTTACCAGACTAACCTTGTGTCTTGTTTTCAGAGTAATGGATGTCTCTCAATTGCTGTCTATATTAGCAGCACATTCGACTGTGTCGATTTGGAAATTTTTATCTTAATCATTTGATCCATAGGCTTCAACAATAGTGGTTGTTCTTAGTTTCGGTCGTATTTTCAGGATCGAGAAATTACCGTCACTGACCAATCGGTGTCATTCGGCCAGTTCTCTATGCACCTTGATACACCTCAAGGATCTGCAATGGGGCCTTTCCTGTTTATACTATATCAATATAGCTCTACGGTATACGTGCGGTATCTTATGCTGACGACTGCACACTGTTTGTTCCCTTATGTAAAGATAACCTGCGGGCTGATTTTGATATGGCAAACGAAGCAATAGCAATCCTCTTTGATGCCTGTAGAGTTTCGGGGGAGCCTTTGTTTAAGCGAATTAGAGGATTTCTATGTGCTATTTACGGGAGTGAACAAGTCGTTCTTGGCGGGTTGGGTACAACGACTGATAAATCCGTTTATGTCATATATCATACATTCATAGCAGACGGCCGTTAGCGGGAGCAGCGTGTTTGAATCTCTGCCTCCCTCTCCTCACAGAGCATGACGTCAGTGAGAGAAGCTTCTGAGAGAGTACGAGCTCCGCTGCCGCAGTGTAGGTCCAACAGGCTCAGAATACTTGTACTATTCAAAGGTTTTCTGACAGTCCACCTCAAACAGGTTGACAAGCCTGTTTCCATGGTAACGGGATTTCTGGTGACTGCATAAAATATCACTGAAGTCAGTTTGCATATAATCGTTCGAAACTCCTCGAACGTGATCAAGCTTCGGCCGAGAGTTTTCGCAAGGGTCGACTTGACGGGCCCAGCGAGGTATTTTAAACTTTAGCAGTGCAGCAATCTCGTTCGTCCACCTCGTGAACTAAGTCGCAATATCGGAGTCCACGGGCTGATCCCATGCTTCAGAATCTGTTGCGGAGCTGCACAGTATATCGTCGTAATTCAGCGAGTCAGGTAGATGTAGCGTTGAGTCAGGATCTACGTGCTTCAAATGCCGGATGGTACCCGCGAGGAGAAAATCGCTCGGAGCGGCACCCCAGGTCACACGTTTCATCTGGAAGCATCTGACTTTCTCGTCGTGAAGTACTCGCCAGAGATACCGGAATAGACGACGATCGTTGTTAGTGAGGTTTATTCGCATATATGCCTTGGTGATATCGGCAGAGATTGCGACGCGATGCAGCCGGAGGTTGATTAAGAGCTTGACAAGGTCCGGGTTAAGGTTCGGTCCGACGAGAAGGTGGTGGTTTAGTGACGTCTTTCCTGGCGCTGATGATGAGCAGTCGAAGACAATACGGAATTTTGACGTAGTCCCCGATGTCGTTATCACCTGGTGATGAGGCATGAAGAAAGAATCGTCGCAATTGTCCGCGGCCTCAAGGTCAACGTCGAACAACTCCTCAGCATGTCCCTCGCGTACAAAGGCCATCACCTCATCGTCATATCGCTTGTACGTCTCAGGATCGCGGCGGAGGGATCGCAGTTTGCTTTCCAGGCGCACGAGAGCTGTGCTTTTATTATTCCATAGTTGCGATATGCTGTCTTTACGTGGTAACGAGACAGTGTACTCTTTGCCATCGTAACATTCTCTTCGAATTGGCGAACGGCGGCTGCGTCGTCAGGTGAGAGTCCCAATGACTCGTCATGTAAGCCAAAGTCTTCCAACCTCCAGAGACGCTCGATGTCGCGCGCGGGTTTCGACAACGCGGCCGCGCAGCAATGAGCGATGACGTTTGCTATATCACCTTTAATGTTGGCCGACGTTGTTGGACCACCAATGATCCATCCCAACCGAGTCTGTTTGGCTACAAGACCATCAACGACACGTTTTTCGCGGGCAAGGACCGCCAGTTTGTAAAACTGATCAATTCCAACTAGTACGGCAGGAGGTGAGGCCGGCTGCTCGCCAAGGAGCGATCGATCCGCAAGGGGGTGGTCTGCCGAGAATCTCTTGATCGCCTCGAGTACACCTGGAGTGCAATCATTTGTCGGGTTTACGGCGAAATCATGCTTGTACGCCAGTATGTCGACGCGTGTGTCGTCATACGTACTCTGCAGGGTGAGTTTATAGCGAGCCGATGATATCTTGTGAGTACTGGCAAACGCTTGGATGTTGAGGTTGGCATGATAAACTGGCTGGGCGTCTGGTAAGTGTTTGAGCGCGTCTGGAGTAACAAAAGTCAAACTACTCCCCAAATCCATGAAGACGCGCACAGGAATGCAACCTCCTGCGTTCGTGAGGAACGCAGTTGCCATGTACACCAGAGAATGTTGGTTATCGCCGCGCTTGTGAAGATCACTCGCAGCAGCGACTGGATGGTTACTGCAGATAGTTGTGCTGTGCATCGAGGTATAATGATCTCTCGAGTTACACACTCGGCACCCGACGTTGGGTCCAGCACACTGTGATAGCTTGACGTGGCGAGGACGGAAACACACATGACACCTGTTCTGCTCAAGAAGGATCTTCATCCGTTGTTCGATCGTTAAGTCGGCAGCACAGCGTGACGACGAATGTTTAGCGTCACTGCAGAAAAGACACGGAGCGAACTTGCGTGGCTGTGGTACTGCTACTGCTGACACGGTCGATTTTAAACGGTTGCCACCATGATAGTCCGTTTTCTTCTGCTTCTGCGATGCGTCAGACTGGCGTCGCTCTCGGTTCTCATCGACGTCAGTTAGCTGACCGAGTATCGATTTATCAATACCGCGTAGTACTGAATCATTGTCAGCAGAGCTGCCTGACGCGGACTGTACAGACGACAATCTCCTATTCTCGGTGAAGTCAAACACAATCCTCCACGGGATAGCTGCCCGGAGTGTAGCCTTAAACGACAAAGAATACGTATGCAACGGACTCTCGAGTCCATCCTACGACTGCACTGCGGACTGTACGAAGTTGAGAAGCTGGCGTAAACCCGCAGTGTCAAACTGCGATTTCACTCTTGGCAGTTTTTGCAACGACGCAATCAGTTGTTGCCTGACGATGTCCAGTCTTCCGTAATTGTCAACTTAAGAGCCACCTTGTAGCTGACATCGTTCACCGGCAATGAGTCAACTAGTCGCTTTGGAGGACCACGCAGTAGCTTTCGGAGAGCTACAAGATGATCGGTGGCCGAGGCGCCTGTGCTGCGAGATACCCAGTTATCAAACTGAGCAATGAAAGCACGATAACGCAAGATATCCCCATCAAACACCTCAGGGGACGTGTCGAAAACGGGCGGGGCAGAACTGATGATGAACTGGCTTGGTATCGAAGATGACGATGATGTGATTGTTGCTGCTGTTGATATCGAGGGCGAGTCCGTTGTCCCGTTACGCATCACTGGAGCGGTTACTGAATTCACTTCGTCATTCCAGCGCCGCATTTGAATGCTCATCACTTTCTTCAAATTCACGATCGAGGTCTTCTTCAGGCAAACTACTGTGAGCAACAATCTGAGCGTCGTAGTCGCTTATCGCCGGATGCCGCTTTTCGACATTTCGTTGCAGGTTGACCAGCACGGCCTTGTCCCGCTGGTCTGCCGCGATGTCTCGTGTGATGTATTAGTAGAGCCCGTTCGGCGTAGTTTTAAACGGTTGCGCTCGATTGTCCGGAAGCGCCGTAGACAGGTGAGTGCTCGATCAGTCATGATCGAGTTGTCGTTGTGAGCAAGATTTCACGAGACACACGACACTCGAAACGCGTGAGCAGCGGGCCTGCTCCTGGTCGATTCACTCAAAGTTCAAAACGACGAAAAACACCCGAAAACATGAAAATAGCAAACGATATCCCCACAGGATAAACAAAGGACTCGAATCCTGGCCACGGCACCAATGTAGAGCTTCGGGGGAGCCTTTGTTTAAGCGAATTAGAGGATTTCTATGTGCTATTTACGGGAGTGAACAAGCCGTTCTTGGCGGGTTGGGTACAACGACTGATAAATCCGTTTATTTCATATATCATACATTCATAGCAGACGGCCGTTAGCGGGAGCAGCGTTTTTGAATCTCTGCCTCCCTCTCCTCACAGAGCATGACGTCAGTGAGAGAAGCTTCTGATAGAGTACGAGCTCCGCTGCCGCAGTGTAGGTCTAACAGGCTCAGAATACTTGTACTATTCAAAGATTTTCTGACAATGCCTTTTGCAACCTTTGCAAGAAATATCACCTGCCAAGGCTTAGTGTCCAATGATCGTATGACGAGGAACAGCCATCTAACATACTCCAACAAAGATTTGTACCTTTTGCTGTTGCACTTGCCAATCTTCGTCGTGGGCTTCAAAACTAAACCCGTCTTTGTGTATAAGGCGCTAGAGGAGACTCACCTCTGCAACTTCAGTGTGGTCTGGAGTGGGACTTATCAAAGAGGTCCTTGTATCACTTAAGTCTCTGCTAAAAAAAAGCTATTCGTGCTATATTTGGTCTGCGACCTAGAGAATTAATTGGCTTCCTACTTAAAGAGCACGGTTGTTTTAATGTAAGGCAGCTGATATATTTTGCCATTTTCGTTTACAAAATCATCAAGAATCTTATAGAGGCTGGCGGCCTTTACAGACCATACCCTCCATTGCTGCACCATACCTTCTTCGAACAGACATCTTAAATCGTTATTACTCTTCCGCCAACACGTCTCCTTGAAATGGAGCACGTCATTCACTCATTTATTGTTTGGAATGGAATTCCTCCCGCCATTGCCGCCATTTCCGATCTTTCTGCCTTCTTCAAGAGAAGTCTTGTAAAGCTTGCTTCTTCCTCATAGTCGCCTTTATTTTGTCGGAGTACCCTCTTGTTAACGATATTTGTTTTACATTTGAGTGACTTTACTCCAGTCAAAATTACTGCATCATCATTTAATTTCTGCACATTATTTCTATTTTTGATATTGAATTGTCGTTCTCCTAAATATATTTGTTATTTAATTATATAAATTACTATACACGTATAATAATAATAATAATAATAATAATAATAATAATAATAATAATATAATAATAATAATAATAATAATAATAATAATAATAATAATAATAATAATAATAATGGGTGACCATTGCATTATGGTCTCATGGAAAGTCCCTAGCTTGGGATGCAACGGTTTCGTGCACAACCGCGGCTTCCTATTTACACCACAGCTCTGTTGAGCCGGGGCGGGTAGCAAAGCACGCGGACGCCAGAAAACGGTTTAAATATGCTGGACTGAAAACAAGATATATTTTTGTGCCTATTGCCATGGAGACACTAGGACCAATCAGCAAGGGAACCGAAGCATTTCTCAAAGATTTGAGTAAGCGAATTCACGAGGTCACGAACGACCAAAGAGAGGGTCAATTCTTGAGGCAAGCGTTGTCCTTGGCCGTTTGCAGAGGAAACGCGGCATCTATTTTAGGCGCCATGGAGTGAACTAATCATTTAAAAAACTTTGCAATAATACGTTCAGACCTCTCAACTGTAACATCGTTTAACATGTAATAATAATAATAATAATAATAATAATAATAATAATAATAATAATAATAATAATAATAATAATAATAATAATAATAATAATAATAATAATAATAATAATAAAAGGCCTCATTATTTTTTTAAGAGGGGTTGGGTGGTAGTGCACCATATCTTCTTTTTTGAGACATCTATGCTCCCCGTTTTTCCGATCATGATCGATTTTCAGTCTACTCCGGTGTTCACCTTGTCGAAATTGGAAACCATGAAAACCAATTTAGGAGCGGTTGGTGTGGGCCTCGAACCCAGGCGTCCCGAATGCAAGGCAAAGGCTTTTGCTTTTAAGCCATCTTGCTCGGTTTTAGATTGAATTGAACCCAAGTTTGAAATAGACTACAAGAAATTTGAGCTTTAATTAGATAGGCTACTTACTTGTGCCTTCTACTTTGCCACATTGATTTCCATATATCTCAAGAAACCTGCAAATTAAAACAATATTAGCACGTATTATTTCTCAAATGTATACTTAAGGTTGCGCGCAGCGTATGTAGTTTATGTGTAAATTAAGTTTGCAACAACGGCACGGCGGTATAGCTGATCCGGCAACTTATAAATGTCTTCAGACATTTGTTTATTATTTATTATATTCTAATGCTTCTAAGGATGCTTGCGATGTCCTTTGACATCGCAAGCATATAAGCGATATCACGGCGACCCTTTTAAAATGCCTCTAGTTGAATTTCGGAATGAGTGGCACGTCACATTTTACTTGCGCGCATGATTTGGCTATTAAATTAAAATGCTTCTTAAATTTTATGAAATTAAACGCTGGAATAACTTGTTGCTTATGGAAGTAGATTGAAAAGATGAAAAGCCCTTACTGCAGTTCCCTACTAGTATCAAAGAATTTTATATTCAAATAACATACAATCTGCTCGAGCAGTACACATATGTGAGAGTAAGAAAATTTCCTACCGCCTCTTGAAACGTACCCGAAATTTAACAAAACAATCTTGATAAATATTTTTATAAATGTTGTCAATAATATTTTTTAAGACTCTCTGTCAATGCTATATGTTTTTCAATCTATAAAAATAGGCAACTTAGATGCTATTGAAAAACGCTTACCTTTTATTGTTGAAAGCGAACAAATTGTTGACTCTTTTCGTATCGGTATGCACTGATGTGTACGTACCTTCTACCCGTTCCGCAAAATATGCAAATTTTAAGTTATGAGTAGTCAAAACTCCAGCGCCGTTCTGCTCTACATCTGCATCGTGGAATCTGAATCAAAACGACAGGCAAAAAACATAAATCTGTCTGCTCCTGGCCTGGTTAACTAATTTTGCCAACAATATATATATATATACAGTGGCCGATACTGACCAGATCCCCTCTGTCCTTCGTCACATTAAAGGAATTTCTCCAGGCTATTAAGAACTTCTTCAAGAGCTCTGCCGCAGGGCTAGACTATGTCCTATTGCGTGTTCGTCTACGCTACGCAGGCTCGCCGCGAAGATCGTATGCAACCACAACAAAGACGTTATTTCTCACGCAACTGGTGCACACAAATTTGGATTCGCGACGCCGGCTGGGATCGAGGTAGCCATTCACGCAGCCCGTGCCTTTCTCGACTCGCGCGAACCTCCAGGAGCCCTTGTAAAACTCGATTTTAAAAACGCTTTTAACAGTATACGACGCGATCACTTGATGAAGGCTGTCGCATCCCACGCCCCTCATCTATTAAACCACGCCGAACTGGCATATCGGCATCCTTCTCATCTTGTCCTGCCGGAGCATGTGATTTCGTCCGCCACCGGACTGTAGTAGGGAGATCCCTTAGCAATACCTCCGTTTAGTCTGGGTATCAGGGATCTGGTGGATTTCCTCAGGAGTTCGTTGAACCTCTGGTACCTTGACGATGGTCTATTAGGAGGAAACGTTTGCACAGTACCCGAAGATATTCAACGGAATCCTGGATTTCAGTTTCACATCCGGGATGGAGTTAATTCCGGCCATATGCGAGATATGCCTTCTTAGCCCTACCCTTGAGGCCCCCGACTTCTTCGAGGGGCCGACCTATCTAATTAAACCGACTAGTTGCAAAGACTTAACGATTTAATACTATCTACCCTCGAGTCCCTGCTGAATACATCTGTACCACCTAGCGCGCGAAAACAGGCATTACATCCCCATTCTAAAGGGGACCTCTGGGTACCAAATTTACTAACCTTGGCCGGGCCTGCTATAGTCTCATCAATGCTAAGCGCGGAAAACAGGGCAATCCCTCTTTTAGATACAGCGGGAGTCGGCCAGTTTAGAAACCGCTTAGCCCATCTTCAGGAGAACCTTGAGGCGCGGTACGGGGGTAGGCCTGAAAACGTACTATTTCAGCATGACTGGACTGCCCCTTTGCACGATGATGTACAACGACGTCTCTTTAACGAAGCTGCCGACGACACAAACAGTTACCCGAAACTAGGACACCACGGGCTATTGTGCATTATTAGTGCAGGACGACGCCCGAGACATGCCGCTATTAAAGAGGCCTTTAGCAGAGCCCTTAGGTCGTGCGGTCGTCCGTGCATCCTTGAACCCGCAGGCCTCTGCGCGGAGGACGGCAGACGTCCAGTTGGTATGACACCTACACCATTCGAACGAGAAAAAATGCTAGTTTGGGATGCAACCGCCACCGACTCCTTAGCCCCTTCTATGTCGGTGGCGGCGCATCCGAAGCTGGTTATGCAGCCCACTTTGCGGAGACTAACAAAGTGAAAAAATACTCATCAATCGGCTATCCCCACGAATTTAGCCCCCTCGCGTTTAAAACCCTAGGTGCCCCTGGCGTTCGGACCAAGCAGCTGATGCGCAAGTCGGTATCTTGTCAAACCTGTCATCTGGCGATAACAGGTCGTTGGCCTTTTTCAAGCAACGTCTGGATCTTGACATACAACGTGCAAACGCTGCCTTCATTCGGGGCACATTTCTGAAGTGTATCGGCCTGGCTTCATCGAAACGCACACGTGACAGTCACAATACGCAACCACTAGACACATTAGCTTAGCTAATCCATCATGATATGTGTAACATATACCTAATATATTATACGTAATACGTCAAACCACAGTTTTTAGCACAAATTTGTATACGTAAAAATATAGTTACATGTTAAAATGCTGGCATCATACGTTTCATTTTAATTTATGTCACCAAAAATGACTGAGGCAATTTTTGAAAAAAACTACCCATCATAACACATGTCATGTAAACATGCTGTAGAGAGCTTTTCTTGGTCTAGCGTTTATAATTGGTTAGTGTCGACGGGAGGCAAAGGGTAACGCACATGACGCCCAAGACTAAGGAGGCCTAGCTTTAAACTAGAATACAACTAAGAAGAAACTAGGAAAAGCTGTCGAAACAGAAATAAAAACCTTTGGCGATATCTGCGCTCTGCACTCAATTTTAATGACTGGTGGTACAGATAGTTAGAGCATGTCGTAAACATAGAGAAGACAATGACCATACCGAACGATAATGGGAAGCAAGGGAGTACACATTATGAGTTGGCACCGTTATAGTGACGAGGTGTGCCGTGTGGAGGCGGGACATTCGAATGTGGTATATAAGCGGTCGCTATCATGTTAGACTACTCTTTCCCTTTTGTCGCGCTTCGAGTCGATCCACCTGCTAAGCGGTGCTCGAGGGCGGCGCAGCACGCTGTAAGGTAGACGAGCGACCCAGGGGGTAGACCAGAGCAGATCATATTCATATATGTGAGGTTGTTTTTTCTTCTTCATTGCACCGCAGGCCAGACATGTTGAGAAATCTAGGGCTTCTCTAACAGTTCCGGTGGCAGCACGGCCGCAGACTCTCAGGTGGTTCTCTCTGGTGTCCAGCCTCGGCGGGCTCGTGGCCGCACAGGGCAACTGCTCTGCGGTGGCTTGTTTCCAATTGAGCTTCTAAGTCCGTGAGAGCAACAGAATCGAGGAGGGTTCTTGCCTGTTGCATAGACCTATGGAGGGAAGCTGCCAGAGCTGTCTCCGATAAGACAGTCGCATCAGCTAACCCTAGGCCTTCCCAAAGAACGGGAGTAGAGCTTGTTGGCGCGCACGAGCGGATAGGCTGAGGTTTAGCAACGCCTCTAATGTAAACATCACGCGGTCGTTGAGTCGTTCAAGGATTCGCCTAGCAACTCTAAATCCGTGCCGACAGTTTTGCACCCTGGAAGAGCCTCTAGCACTTCGGGGTCAGCAGCACCTTCTACAGCATGGACCTCACATTTTGCAGGGTTTAGAGCCAGGCCACTCAGCAAACTCCTTTACAGTCAGACAGAACAGGGGCGGACCCAATGGGTCGCCCTGCTGCACCCCAGTTTGCGACATTATGACATCATGCGGCAGAAGGTTGGAAGGCTCTTTATAAGCTAGTTCCACCTGGTGGAACATATTAGAAGCATGGGCTTTCACCGCACTCAATAAGTGGTCCCTCCGAATACTGTTAAAGGCGTTTTTGAAGTCAAGCTTGACCACAAGGGTAGCTTCAGAGCGTAACTCCAGGAAAGACCGAGTCTAGTGCACTGCGGGTTCGCATCCTCCCGGTGTCGCAACCCCAAGCTGATAGACACCAAGAGCATGTGAGATATCTGCCTTCTTCTCAATGATGCCACTCTTTGCCGCCAGCCTCTGGATTGCAGATGAACATGCGATGGGCCTTACGCTGCCATCTTTCTTTTTAAGGGCGAAAAGTCGGGCCCCAAAGATGAGCGGTGGCCATTCGGAGAGCGGCGAACCCCAGCGAAGAAGATCAACGACTTCGGCCAGGGCAGCCGCAAGCCGGTTGGCGGCAGCTCCTAGAGCGGGGGACAGCAAGTCTTGTAAGAGCCGTGGTCTGATGAAATCTAGGCCCGCGGCTGAGCTTTGCGAAAACGTTTTTATGACAGACCGAACATTGTCGGCTGATGTGGTTGATGGCAAGGGCACGTGAGGAAGGCTGGGCCAGGACAGAGGTGAAGGGGCGGGGGGTGTTTATCCCACAGCAAAGCCGTCCCGCTGGGCTTCTGTGCCAGCGTGTCTTCTGATATTAAAACCCTGGCCGCCGAAGAAACGTCGCCTTCCGAGAGCTTGGTAATGGCTAGCCGGACGGTGTCAACTGTCCGCTGCCGGGGTAGAGTAGAATACATAAAACAGCTCTTAGTGGCAAATTGGGAAAGGCTAGTAGACGAGATGCATAAGACTATTAAAGACGCATATGACAATTGCTGTAAGGTAGGGAAAAGAATTCAAAGGCAGGAGAACGAGGGTGGTGGAAAGATCAAATAAATGAGGCAATCATAGAGCGGAAAAGGTGAAGTAAGGAGCATAGAAAAGTAATGGGAATGGGCGCAGACAAGGCAAAATAGTATTGGGAAAGTTACAAGGAAACCAAGAACAAAGTTTAAATGTAAATGCAAGATGCAATTGAAAATACAGACGAGAGGGAATTTAACAGGATTTTGGGTCCCCCAAGGGCCAGCGAGCAAAGCAGTTCTGGGACTATATCAAACAGGAAAAAAACAGGAAAGACAAATAACGTCCAGGACAGTGCGGATTTAGGAAAGGGTATAGGTTAGATAATAATATTTTTTTATTAAGTCAGGTTGTGGAAACGTCGAGATTGCAGGGACAAGGGTGTGTGGCAGAGTTTTTGGATCTTAAAAAGCACATGATATGGTGGACAGAACAAAGTTGTATCAAATCATGTTAGAGGAGGGCTTGGAAAGAAGCTGGGTGGAGTTACTAGAATACATTTATAGAAAGAACACAGTAAGAATAATAATAATAATAATAGCAGCCGAACAATCTAGAGAGTTTATAGTCGCTAAGAGTCAGGCAAGGCTGTCCGTTGTCATCGGTTATTTTTTATGTATATAGGGAGAATAGCGCGAAAGATTAATAGAGCGGGTTTAGAGGAGAAGTGTGTATATATCAAGACACCCGTGCTGCTGTTTGCTGACGATATGGTAGTGTTAGGGCGGGACACTAACAAAGTTCAACAAATGTTGAATGCATGTGGGGAAGCAGCGGAGGAACTGAGCATGGCGTTTAATGAACAAGAGAGCGCAGTTTTAGTATTTATTGGGACTTAGGGGGGGGGGAAGAAAGCTTGCAGTACGGGGAAATTAATTGGATTATAAAATTCAGTACAAGTATCTTGGGGCGACAATGACAACATGGGATGATTATTTAGAGGAAGAAAAGATAATACGGAGGAAGAAGGCTGAAAGAGAAGAAATGCAGTAAGGGCCTTTGAGGTTTTAATAAAAATATAGTAACAATAAATATATGGAAGGCCATGTATGTGCCACGATTGATCTTTGCTAATGCCTCTCTGGTCCACAGCGCGGGGTTGAGAAAGGAGCTAGAGACAATACAAAGAGAGGTGATGAGATTTCCATTGGGTTGCCGCTTTAATTGCGCCAGGGAATTTCTTGAGGGGAAGGGGGAATGCCAAAATTTGTACAAAAGGAAGTACTAAGATTTAGTAGTAGGATTGAAAATGTCACAAATTAAAGATGGGTTAAACAAATGCAGCTGATAAAGACGGCACTTAGGATTAAAGCGAAGTGGGATCGCAGAGTAGAGTTTGCAGCTAGGGAAATTGGGTACAATAGTCAGTGATGGGCAAGAGCGAAAGTATCAGAGAAAATGGTAAAATTGAAAATAAACAAGTCATATCAAACAAATGGAAATTGGCGATGGGTTCCAGATCAAGTTTGGCAACTATATATGGTAAGAAAAAGCGGGAAAAAAGCGGAAACTTGACTTGTTTCCGCTCTTTTCCCGCTTCGTTAAAATGCTGTGTGGCGACGTTCACTACCGCCGATGTGTCGCGCGACAGCCGCAGCGCGTTATTTTTCATGCACTTAATCTGGACATGCCCTCCGAAAAATCGTAATTACTCCGCAACCACAGCTCGCATTGCCATAAGTTTGGTACCAAAATGATCGCCATGAATTGCGCATTGCGCTGAATATGTCCGTTTTGAGCGCTGTGAGTGGTTGTAGGGTTATGATTCTAAAGTATTTGGCGTGAACGCTAATAAAGAACTTTATTTTTGGCGAATTCACTTTTAAGCGACCATGTCGCGTTTTCTGACCGGCCTTGCATATGATGGCCTTCAGATGGAGCAGAATTTTATCACGAACACGATGGTGTGCTTAGTTTCTGTCTAGGAAGACGGGTTGGCTCGCAACAGCACATTTTGTGCTCCTATGTCGGGCAAAAACACCAGTGTCACAAATTGTAGTAATTTCACTGTAACTCCGAAACAAGACTTCTCAGAGCACATGTTCCATTGGAAAAAATATTTGCTTTAACGAGCTCTACAATTCTGTATATCGCGCTTCAAATATTCCTGCAACACCCTGTATATATATCAACTTACCCTTCATAGAAGTATTCGTCAACGGTGACATGTATAAAAAGAGATTTCTTGTGGAGTTTCCTCTTCGGAGTGCCGTCCGGATTAAAATAAAGTATGGCAGGAAAGTTGACGGTTGTAATTTTATCCTGTAGGCTGCCGTTTGACATGCTGGGCTCAAAATAGAACGAATGCTTGTCCACATAATTTAACCCATCGTCGGAGTATTCATACATTTCTTTGCGATATTCAATCCTGCGCAAAGTCCAAGCGATTGGAAACACATTATATAACGACAAATAGATTAGTAATAGATAGATATAGAAATACGCACTAAATATATTATTGACACACAGTACTGTCATATGTCTTTGAATTACTGGAAATTTCTTAATATATTTTTCCCAACACGGAGGACGAGAGTACGCTGTAATAATAATCATTTTGCTGCTGTAATAATTTTGCTTTCTGTGATGAAAGCAAAATTTTCTCATCTAACGCCGGCTAGAAGATGCGATGGTCGTTTAGAAGAGAATTAAAAAAGTTTTTTTTGCTTTTTTGCTAACACATTAAGGCATTTGTCCTAGAGCGTTTTAACTGACGCAGTAGGTTATTTGTGCATACACTTAAGCTCGATCACTCCGCAAGCATGACTTGCGTTATTATACATTTAGCACCAACATGAGCGTCAATACAGGCAACAGGCGCATTTGTCTGAATGTGTTAGTTTTGAATGGTCGTGGCCCCCTAACCTACATGACCGGGATATGTGTGGTATTACTTCAGTGCATGTAGGGAGCTGCTAGTCAGGCTCTCCGTATTAAAGGACTGGTTGTTTCAAAACTGCACATTATGCTATGTCAGGCAATAACACTAGCGTCACGGATCTTAGTAATATCGCTCTCACTTTAGAACAGAACTTCCTTGAGACCATGTTCTACTTTAAAAAATGCTTACTTTAACGAGCTCTACAGATCTTCAAATATTTCTAGAAGGTGATATATGCATGCCCTTGTAGATTTGGTACCAAAATGATTGTCATGAAATGTGAAATTTGCATAAATGCGTCAGTTTGAAGAGCTAGGAATGATCGGGGGATTATGATTCTGAGGTGTTGGGCGCAAAGGCTAATAAAATAACTTTATTTCTACGACTTTCTTATAAGCGATCATTTGCATCTGTTTTTTTTTCCTATATGCGACCATTCTCATCGCGAACACGACGATAGAAGCACTGACTGTCTAGCAATTGCACATTTTGTGCTCCTATGTAGGGCAACAGCACTAGAGCCATAAATTGTCACAAATCACTCTCATCCGAAACAAGGCTTCTTAGAGACCATGTTTTATTGAAAAAAATATTTACTTGACGATCTCTACAATTATTTTTCTATGCCTGATTTTGACACCCCTTGGGCATGGCCGCATGCCTGTTTGGGACGCAACTGTAACCGACTCATTAGCCCATTCGATGGTCCGTGCAGGTGCGGACCGAGCAGGTCATGCTTACAGGTTAGCCGAGGCTTATAAATGTGAAAAAATACTCCAGCGCTGATTATCTGCACGAACTTTGTCCGTTGGCGTTCGAGACTATGGAAGCTGCAGAACTCCTTACGCTCAGGCTGATTCAGCGCGTAGGTAGAAGCCTTAATATTTTGACAGGAGACTCAAAATCATCCGGATTCTAGCGCCAGACGCTGTCGCTATATATATATTCCCTAAATTGATTCTCAGAAGGATTCCAGACAGCCTATATATATATATAAAATATGTATGACTAATTTAAAATATTATGGATTATTTGAATACTGCAGATTCTCAGAAGAATTCCAGACACCCTTTATATATATATATATATATATATATATATATATATTAAATATGTATGACTAATTTGAAATATTATGGATTATTTGAAGACTGCAGACTTTCTTTTAAAAACGCACATTTTTGTTTGGATTGTTTGCTTTCATACTTCATTAAGCCCTTGGTAATTATGCACTGTTAGAGAAACCGGTAGGGTGCATCAAAATCATGACGCCGATGTTGGTGGTGTGTGCGTTTAATCCTGCCCCCGATCTGCCGTTCGAATTAAGCCGGCAGGCTCGTAGAGAACGTTCGGCCAGGCTCAGTGCTGAGACAGTCAAGCGAGACGCACTTTAACAGCATCAGTATGACTTCGGGCAAGGTTGAGTTATTAAATGCCCTTCAACGCCAACAAAAACTGACCCCCTTAAAAGGTGCTGCTTGTACTATGGATGCTACTCAACGTTAAAAACGCCTTTAATACTACGACGTAGGACAATACTATAACGTCACTGGTTGACAGGAGAGGTATCGACGTACTATATCCTCCTATCTAGCCTACTGCTAGGAAACGAGATGATGATGATTGCGATTAAAATGTGAGTGAAGTATTTATGGGTGGCGCTGTACACGAGGCTCATAGGAACCCTGCACATCGTGTACGTGTCCGAAAAGGCAAAGTGTATCGAAATGTCGCACAGACCTACTTCCTACCCGGAAGAACGAGGAGCGGCTAGACGCACGCTCAAAAAGTCGCTCTCCACGCGTGGGCATAGGAGTGGGCGCTCCCTGCCTCCGGAGACAATCGAGATCTTTGGACACGAGCATTTAGCATCTTGGACCTCCGTGCGGGAATGACGGCATCGGCCAGGGGCCACTCACGTACTACGCCACTCAGATGTACCGAGACATGGCATCAAAAGTTAACGACAGACATTTGCGCCTTGTGCACCCCTGGCCTACAGACGACACCGTACCAACAGTCGTCTCATGCAGCGCCAAGGATTGGCAGCCCCACCTGCTGGCCACGGCGTATGCGTCGAACTATAAGAGAGTTTTAGCACGAGGCTTCCTGCTCATCCTCAAACAGTTCCGAACTTAATGGGGTGAGAGAAGTGGTATAGTGCGTATTATGTTTGGCATTACATCTTAGGCATACGATCTAGTCATATACTCTGCTCATGTTAAGTCCCATAGTACCCGTTAACAACTATCCACAACCTGCATTTCCAATCTTAAAAAAGTGGAAACAAAAATCTTTAAACTTTCTGATATTGTATAGTGGACATGTACGCTATATATACTGTATCCCTCCATTATTTTATAAAAAAAAGTAGCGCATGTTATAACTGAGACGCTCTCATTAATTTACGCTAGGTCCTACGAAGATGGTGTTGTGCCTGATTTTTTCAGACAATCCGTAATCACGCCTGTGCATAAAAAAGGATCCGAGTCGAACGTTGATAATTATAGACCTGTAGCACAGTCATCAATAACGTGTATATTATTTGAAAAATTACATGTAGATCATATATTTAATTTTATGCAGTCTGAGGGAGTGCTTGGCGAGCAGCAACATGGCTTTACTAAGGGCAAATCCACAGCAACGCAACTAGTTGAAATGGAAAGCATTTGACAGAGTAAACCATTTTAAACTTTTACAGAAACGAATTGACCTAGATATAGACAACCACACTGTTTTGTGTGTGGGTTAACAACAGTTTTAGTCAGTATGGGGTGGGGGGGGGAGGCACGCCCGAGGGACATGGGGGGTATGTCCCTCGGGCGTGCCTCATGAACCATGTCTAGGCCCATTATTATTATTATTATTATTATTATATTATTATTATTATTATTAATGTTAAACAATGTTACAGTTGTGAGGTCTGAACGTATTATTGTAATGTTTTGTTAAATGATTAGTTCACTCCATGGCGCCTCATTATTATTATTATTATTATTATATTATTATTATTATTATTATTATTATTATTATTATTATATTATTATTATTTTTTTTTAATTATTTATTAATATTGTTTAAATGTTACAATTGTGAGGTGTGAACGTGTACTCCTTGTCTTCTTCTAACTCCTAAATAGTATTCCATGGAACCGACAATACAGCCGGCGTTTCCTCGACACACAGCAAGCGACAGCAGTTGCCGTAGAAACTCGCCTTCGCGCCGATTCCCTGTGAGATCTGTAATCCGTTGGCCCAGCTCACTGATGAACCTCTTGGTTCCCTTGCTTACCGGGCCCATTGTTTCCATCGATATTGGCACTACGATATAACTTGTCTCCAGTTCTTGGTACTTGCGTTTTTCCCATTATCTGCGCGCTCGGCAACCCATCCCGCTTCTAGTGAACTGTGGCGTATATACGAGGGAGCCACTGTACAGGACACTGTAGCATCCCATACCAAGCATCTGCCGTTAGCCCATAGCGGGATTGTTACACCGTCTGGTCTTTTGTCGTCATGAAGTCCTAATCTGGGCTCGAGCGTGCTTGGTATACCAGCTTTGCGTAAGGCTCTTCTTATAATTGCATTGATTTCAGCGTGTCTAGAAACTCTACCATGGCTTTTGATGCAGCTAAGAGGGTGAAGTCCATCCTCAGTTACTGTGGTACCACATGCGCGGCAACTGTAGGGGTTGCAAACCGGGGCACCTATTCGAAGAGCTGTTACCATGCGGAATGAGGTGTTGTCCAGCATGGTACCCAGCTGCGGGGAAGGGAGACACTTTAGAAAGCCTCCACTAAATGTGTCCCGTGCTGCCAGAAAGACAGCTTTTTCCACTGGAGATTGGAGGTTGTCTAACAGCTCTCTAGCTGCAGCGCTGCATCTGTAGGAGTCCAATGTATGCTGTGTGGGACGTTCTTGCCAGGGGCCTGGTCCAATTGTTTGTCTGGCTATTAGCTCTGCAGCGTCTTTGGCTCTTGTGATTCCTTGGCGGATGTCTGGTTCGACCAACGTTTTTGCGAGTTTACCAAATTCCAATAGAGACGCGGCATAGCACATGGGAGCCAGCTCCGCCGCTGATCTAATACCAAGTCCTCCTTCGGCAATTGGAAGGGTTGCCCTTTTCCAAGTGTCATCATGCAGGTCGACGTTTAATACTTCACCTAAAATGCTTCTTGCGGTATCGTCGTAAGCTTGAAGATCTTCGTGGCATTTAATAGCTGGTGAAGTGCGCAGAGTATAGTTAAGCTTCGGCGAGCCCAAGCTGTATCTCCAGATGCACAGAGCTGCTTGCGAATGCATCGCCGTTAAGCGAGAGCGAATTTGCTTCAGTCCAGTGCACTTTTCTTTAAGGGTCTTTGAAATCGATCGTAAGCTTATTGGGGCTCCCAGAAGCTCCAGCTCGTCTAAGTCAACGCGCCTAGATTCTGGCAAGACATTCGAAACCGCCCTAAAAATCTCATCCTGTTCTTGGGCATTACCTCCCAATGTAATGACTTCACACTTAGAGGCATTGAGGCTAAGGCCTCCCTCTTCTGCAAAATTCAGTACGTTGATAATATCACCCACAGCCAGATCAAGTGGGCCTCCAATCGTTGCGTCATCTAGGTACCAAACGAAATAAGAGGCCTCTTCATGCGTGCCACTAAACTGGATACCCCGAGGCTGAATAAAGCAGGTCCAAGCGGATCGCCTTGTTGCACTCCACTAGATGATAATAGTGGTGCTTTTTCATCCCAGGACAGCAGAGTCGGTTCCTTGTAGCTTTGCCAAGCTAGCGGCAAAAGTTGCGGCACTTTGAGTCTTACCTCATCAAGCACTACATCGCGTCGTATAGTGTTGAAGGCGTTACGAAAATCCAATTTAACTAGGACCCGCACTGGACCTTCTGCTTCAACAAATGCTCGTACTGCGTGGACTGCCGCTTCTGCACCGCCTTTCACTGCAACGCCTATCTGACTTGGTGAAATTGCTGTCACAATTGTTGTCCTTGTAATGGCAATGGCTACTTTAGCGACAAGCCTCCTGATTGTAAGGCCGCATGCTATAGGTCTAATAGAGCCGTCTTATTATTATTATTATTATTATTATTATTATTATTATTATTATTTTTAGATTTTCCGTAAGGCTACTGCCCGTGTACGGTTTTTTCCATGTCATGGCTAATTTTAATCAACTCCGGCATTTACCTTGTCTAAATTGGAAACCATGCAAACCAATTTAAGAGTGGCCGGTCTGGGTCTCACACCCAGTCCTCCCGAATGCAAGGCAAAGGCTTTGTCAGTAAGCCATCTTGCTCGGTTATTCTTCTGTATATTCATCTAAGATCTTAAAAATGTTATACCCAAAGCCCTTAAGCACAAACTCTACGCAGATGATCTTAAACTGTATGGGCCATCCGGCACAACGGCCGAAAGGGAGATATTACAGAGAACTATTGACTATCTCCGATTGGTGCGCCAAAGTGATATGATAATTTCGGTCCCTAAATACGCCGTTGTGCTGTCTGAAGGAGGACCACGTTTACACACTTGATGGACAAGAGATACCCAGAGTAAACAGCATTCGTGATCTTGGGGTAACGGTTACACCGGAGCTAAATTTTAACCTTTACATCATGCAAACTATTCAATCTGCTAGACTTATATGTAATACGATATTTCGTTGTTTTATTATCGAATGTCCAATGTTCTATATCCGCCTTTATAACAGCCTTGTAGTTCCCAAATGTATCTACAGCTTTGAAGTCTGGTGGCCGAATTTAAAGAAACATATTGATGCAATTAAAAAAGTCAGTCTAAATTTCTTCGACGTGTTGCATTGAGATGCAAGGTAGAGCGTAGCAGTCTCGACTCACTACCTATATCAGAACGACACTCGAGAGCAGATTTTAAAATGTACGCACGAATCTCTCAGTCGAATAAACTTCCCATATTTTTTTAATATTCGCAACAACAATCTGCGCAGTACTCGAACTATATCATCAACAATTGTGGCACGATCCGACCGAATCAACAATATGTTTTCGTGACGCATGGCGAGAATGTTGAGAACCATAAACTAGTGATATATGATTATAAACATTGCTATTACATATATTACACAATAGTACTATTGCGCCCCATTATATAGTAAATTGCTTTTTATGTCTCTTATATTGTGCATTGTATATATTGAATACAAGCTTTTTGTGAATAACCATGTATCTACACTCTGAAAACAATAAAGGAGCACTTGAATTAAATTAAACTATAGAGACGTAAAGGCAAAATCTAAAAAATATCTTTGCAAGACACAAACCGAATAAATACGGGTTTGAATCAGAACGATAACCTCGGACGTGTTTGTATTTATTACGAGCTCATGGCTAGACAACACACCACAAAACAAGTAAATGCCGTAAATGTCCAGACAAGATCAATACAATACCCGGTAGGTCAACCGCTTCCATTATAATTATTCGTTGATTAGCTGTGTCCTCGATCGAGCAGTATATATAGTGTAACGTATAAAACAGATATGAACTACCTCGAAGTGCATCGTTCCCATCAGAAAATAATATGAGACTATGGCTTACATTCATAGAACTTCATCCCGTAATAACGTGTATTTAAATATAAACGTCCCATACAAAATAATACGCAATTTAATATATACACTTAAGTATAATTCAAAATATAATTTTAAAAAGTGTAATCCCAAGGATAACTAACCTGTATACAAACGGTCCGAGTTCTTGCACGACAGGTATCTTCCCGGTTGCTAATTCATTATAATTAGTAAGATTAAATACGTAGAGTGACTGGTAAGAATAGATCGGAAAATAGTGGAATACTCTATCTAGCGCAGAACCTTCGACGAGAGGCCCAGGACGTTCCCGCTGTATCTCTTTCAGAGTCCAAAATATCAAACCGATGTCCATTGTCAGCAAAATTACCGCCAAGGCTGCAATTTCGAAGAACATGTTAATCAGATGTAGCTAGTACGCGTTTTACCGCACCGACGCCGCACCGAGCTATATTAAATAAATGTTTGGTAAACCCTGCGATATTGCCTTCAAAATTTTCCAGCAAAAACTGCTCCATCTTAAATGTGATTAAGGGTACTTACAAGAAATAACAACTGTTAGGCTAAACTAAATAGGCACACTCAATGTATAGTCGGACTAGCGCAGTCCTTAAAATGCCTGCAATTAATCTGGAATGCATTTTTACTATACGGTTGGAAGTTATTTCTATGCAATTAGTCTACTTATGAAATATTCGCTATGTTAGACTTGGCACCGCCAGACGCCTTATTGGACTTAACAAGAAATTTTCTAGATGCATTTGCATTGGTACCCGTTCTACGAAGACACAAGGACACATGAATCAGCTAAACGATTCACTAAAAAGTCATTAAGCGCCTCCTACAGAATGCAAAGTTCAAAAAAACGTTTATTGGCATATCCATTGACCCATTATGGCAGCGCCATATCTAAGTAGCCACAATGAAGTACACGTTTTACTGTGAACAAAAATTGAAAATATACTAACGTTGTACAATAAACGGGATCGTTTAGTAAGAGTCAAAAAGAGTGCAGCTTCGCTTTGAGTCTAACTATTTAAAAGGTCAGTCGAACGCCCCAGTCGGGTGGGTTGAGCCTATTACGAGTCAAGGCAAGCCAAAAACACCTTTAGAAACCGCGATATCTGTATAGGCATATGCCCTTTTGCATGCATTAGGCCGATCTCAGAGATTTTGTTGTACGCTTTCGAGGCTGATAGCGGCACATGTCCTTGACAAAACAACATTTAAAAGTTGTAACCCGCAAACCTTTCAAAATATATGGTTCTGCAAGTCGAACATTTCAGGTTTATCAGAGTTTGCACTTAAGTATAGGTAGATATATTACTCCCCAGTAATGTCGGTAACTCTTGTTAGTGCCGGAAGTATGCTGCCTTAGTTACTTGGATGTGGCCATGTCTTTGCAAGAATTCTAGCTTAATCTTGTGAACGACTGGAGTAACATATGAACAACGCCGGTAATCCCTGCTGCCTTGGGTCATAGGCACAAAAAAAAATTCTGTTCCTTCGAATAGAAAATTTAAGGTGCTAAATGAGAGGCTCTGTTGATAACCTGTGCTTAATATTGGTGTGTCTGAATGCAGCCTGGATACATACGACCCTTGGATAGGATACCTTGCTGCAGTCAGTTCAAGATTTTGTATGCACTGTTGCATACGATGAACTTGAGTAAGCTAGGCCTGTCATTTTAGTTCCAAACGACACCACAATCTACCATGCCAAGGATTCTGCCCTTAAAATCGTTGTAGATGTATTGTAAGGTTGAAATACCTTACGCTAAGTTGCACCGTGTTTTACTTACTAGACATAATAATTTGCGTAGCATAAAAATGCATAGTTGTGGCGAAATTGCGGCTGACGAGCACGGAAAGTAGTATCAACTGGTACCATACGAATTCGTCGTTTTTTCGCGTTGACGTCAAAGAGTAACAAAATATGACGCGATTTTTTTAAACAGAAAATGAACGCATAAGCGTACTCAATGTGTTTATTTCTATTTACAAACGAAAAGCCTGCTTTTTCCAGTAGATATAGCCACGACGTATTGACGCGTGAATACTTCGTAGCCGTAGCACGTTGATAAGAGAGCCAACACAATAAATTAGAAAAAAACAAATTACTGTTGTGTAAAAAAAAACTTAGAATATTCAGAAAGAATAGTTTTGTTATTATTATTTATTATTAATTTTCGGTTTTACAATTGTGAGGTATGAACGTTTAAGCTAATTTCATGATGCTCTGCTGATTTCCTCAATTCATGGCGCCTATGATAGAAGCCACGTTCCCCCTACACACGGCCAAAGACATCATCTGTCTCAAAAACATGGCCTCGCGTCGATCACCCGTAATATATTCTACACGCTCCAATATACATCAGGATTTTCGCCGTACCTGTGCTAATGGGCCCAAGTGTCTCCAATGCATTGGGTACAAAGTGGTACCTCCTTGACAGCTCGAGATACTTTCCTCGTTTTTCAGAGTCCGCGCGTTCTGCAACCCATCCAGATTCAAGTGCGCTGTGACGTAGATACGACAAGGCCGCTGTGCATGAAACGGTTACATCCCATGCAAGGCTTTTACCATGTGACCATAGCGGAATGGTGACTCCGTCCGGTCGTAGCTCACTACTTCCATAAAGACCTTTCGGCTCGGGTGTGGATGGTATCCCTGCCCTTCTAAGGGCTCTTCTTACTATGGAGTCGAGTTCCGCGTGTCTTGTAAGTCTGCCAGGGCTTTTTAGACAGCTTAGAGGATGTAGACCATCAGAGTCAACAGGTTGGCTGCATGAAAGACATGAGAAAGCCTGGCAGATGGGCGCACCTATCCTAAGAAGTTTTGTTTATTACATGCCCTAATAGTAAGCAATAACAATTAGAAGCCTCACAGTGTGAGTAGTAGATAGTTAGTAGTCGTATCTTATCAGTAACATTTTAAGAAGAGGTAAACGCATCACTTTCTAACTCAGTAACAGAAGCTGATATTTGCCATACCAAGAAAGATATGCAGAACTAACATATTTGTAAGTAATAAACGTCACAAAACGTAAAGGATAAATAAAAACATATCAGCCGAGTTAGACAGCTGCGTTTGGACGAGTTCCGGCGCTGCAATAATCAGCACAAGCGAGATGGATCCTGACGAGACAAGCGACCAAGATGCTGCTTGCATCATAAGAGACCTCGTCGGAACCGTCCTCACTACTCCAGGACGAGGTCTTTTTGTTTGCCTTTGAACTTTCCGAACACCCAGTCGGGTATAGTATCGCCGATGTCATCAAGATTTTCATTATGTATTTTATACAGGCAATCCGGTCAGTAACCTCGCGCCAATTACTTAGTATTGGTTTATTCTTGATTGCGGAAATGTTTTGAAGACTATTCTGTTCAATTTGAACCGTGACACACGTCTCTCGGAATACCGTTTAGCTATAGAAAAAGCTATTCCGACGTAATATGTCAATTTACAGCAACAGACACTTACCTTATTAGGGTCCTAACATATTTTACTTATTATGAATTGCATCAATAGTCATATTGTACTATAAGTCGATACAGTGCAAGTAAAGTATCTTCATTATAAATGCATCAGAAAGCTATGTGGCATTTACTAGTGAGCGTACTTAAGTAGGAATATCGCCTAGAGTACGAATCCTTTTTTTCATCCTCAAATCCCCAAAACTCCACGGGCCCCTGGAAAAAGATACTGCGGCTGAAGAGCATGGTGGCGATCACGAGGTTGAGGCTGCAGACGAGCGCCATCCAGCGCGCAAGTATAGGTCACGCCCCTACGGCGGCCAGCATATTTAGATTTGTGATTTGACTTGTGGTCTGGACTGCAAAACAATACGGCGAAATAATGAATATAACTCCTCATATATATATATATATATATATATATATAGTCTTGCCACATTACACGCATTTGTTATAACTAATCCTGTAAAGACTAACGTGATACATGCTCGAAGAGTAACAGCGAAAACATTTGGGGTCTCTGATTACTTTGAAACACAAGATCTTCGGGAAAACGTCAGACGGGCTCTTCGGGAGCTCTTGCGAGAGCACATGTTAGACAGCCTAGTAGCCAACAGCCAAAGTGAAAACGAGCAAGAGGCATCAAAAAAGAAATTTATGCCAACTGTAGCCATGCCCCCATAAGATCCGACCGTGCAATTATTGCCGCTCAACGAAAAGTAGCCAGTACCGCAAGTGAATGAGCATCAAAGTGCACAAGGGTAAATTCAATTAAATTGGTTCGGAGATACTCTCCTGAGTGCCCCATCTCAAATGACTACTTAAAAAAACTAAGTTTATGAATTCCAAACGAATCAGATTAAATCTGTATGTGGAGTGGACATACGGCTCTTCCCTGACACGTTGGTATTGTAGGTACGTATTAGCAGGATAAATCCGCGGTTCTCCGAAGAATATTTTCTGGATTGTCTGCGCAAGCAAAAAGCAAGCGAAGTCCGCAGTGAGAGGCTTTGCCGCGCTAGCACAGGCCAGAGCAAAGACACCATCAAAGTGATGAAGCCGTCAAGTTGGGTAGAGCCGAGATTTAATGGCGATCCGAAGGGTGATGTGAGCATTGTAGATGATAGCTTTAAAGTCACATTACGTTCCTACAATGCTTGCCTTGCCATTCATATGGACAAAAAACATCAAAATGCTCTAGGCTCTAAAATGCAGGAAGTCTGAGCGGTCCGATCATAAAGTATAAGAGTGCCATGAGAAGGTTTGTTGTGCTAATTGCGGCAGTGCACATGCGGCTAGTGATGGCCGGTGTGGAGTCAAACGAGTCTATACGTAACTAGACTTTACATGTGACCACTTACCCGTCCATAGATCACAGAACAGCGAATCCCCTCAACCAAGCCCCGATCACCCTCAGAACCGTCTCCAACTAACGTTCATTCGCGACATCTGTAGAAAATCCGTAGGATAGCTCCGCGGACTACACATACATAACACCCGTATTTTAGGTATGTGTAGTCCTCACGGAGAACAAACACGAGCCCTTTTTGTTGATCGGCCACTCGATGGCTTTGCTCCAGATACTCCCATCTAGACCCAGGCACCATGACCCATGGCAACGGTCCAAACATGCTTACCCTTCTCTTAGGTTGTGTTCATAGAACACAGGATAATTGCGAGAGGCGTATGTTCTCTGAAAATCTGTTTTGTAGCCTGCGCGCAAGTCCTCTAACACTTTAACTTTAGACAAGACGCTGCATCCTGGCACAGATTAGTAACCTTGCCGATACTAATGTTGCATATTATAGTGCTAAAACGCCAGAGAGATAACACATTGTGCCAAATACTTAGGAAGAACAAAGCACGTTCCCAACGAAGAACGCTAGACAATTTTTCTGATATACTGTACCACAGTCTCACGCAATCCCACAAAGACCACCTCACTGACCGTCAGATTGCCAAAAGGGCAGAACGCAAGTTAGCTGAGAGAGACATACGTTTCGCCGCACGCACTCTACTTTCTACAGAATCTTTCGCATCGTCGAACGACCACACGAACCAGAAACTCAGAAGCAGGCATCCCTTTCCTTTGGTTCACGTCAAAAACAGCTTTATCAACTTTGAGCCATCTCCCTCGGAAAAAACATTTCACCGCTCCGGCACAGCTTGTAGTTATTGCGGTTTATTTGCTCACACTGGCCTATGGACTAGAGGGATTACGTCCTTGACACCTGAGAGAGATGCTGGACAACAAGGCACCTTCTCTCCGAATGATTGCTAGCGGAACTGCGCTCCTTGACTAACTTAATCATATGTGGCAGGCTGCCAAGTTTTTGCCGCTCAATCTTCTATGAGGCAGATCTGACAGTCCTAAAGAAAACGACGGTTCCATAAGACCGATAGCATGCGGCCTCACTTCACGTAAGCTAGTTGCCATCACATGTAAATCATACGAGTGTCGGGCCTGTGAAAAACAGTGGATAAGGACGGACTGTACTCTTTAAGCTGCACTAAGGGCCCTGGTTCCAGATATGCGAAGATCAACGCGATCCTAAAGCAGGCTCTTGGACGGCAATTGTGAAGGCGGTGACATCTTATCACGTTGGAGTTCCGATAAAAGGCGGAGCTGAAGCTACAGCACACGCAACTCCGCAAGATTTCCGAAACGCCTTCAACACGCGATCCGTAGCAGAGCTTGCTTCGTCGTGTTACGCTGCATTTTTCTTAGAGTTATCGGAGCTCGCAGAAACATTGTTAGAACCGGATGCTGCCTGGCATGATCCTAGATTACATCCAACCTTCGACAGACAGAGCGGTATTTGTAGCCACTCGTGAACCCTTCAGCAGTGGCTACCTGAGGCCACTTCCTTAAGCGCAGCTGCACATGCTGCACGACACCTTCTTCCGCATGGTGACCGCCCTGAGGATAGGCGATCCTATTGTTAGTCATACGAGCGTAGGGCGTGTGAAAGACAGTGGATAAAGACAGTCTACACTCTTTGGGATGCACTAGAAGCCCTGGCCCCAGACACGCGGAAATCAACGCGATCCTAAAGAAGGCTCTTCGTAGAGCCGGCATACCAAGCACCCTGTTGGGTCTCGAAGACGACAAAAGACCCGACGGGGTCACTACCCACCACGGTATCATCTACAGTGGCTCCGTCATACCTGATGCACAGCACCACTAGGTTAGGGTGGGTTACCGAACATGCCGAGATCGCAAAGATACGCAAATACTCCTGATTTGAAAAGAAGATATCACTTCGTACCCGTCGCCATGGAGACGATAGGCCCGAGCAGCAAGAGCACAAGTATCGTTCTCAAAGACATATATACCAAAATTAGCACTAACACGGGTAACCAGCGCGAGGGCGAGTTTCTGCGTCAGCAACTCTTGCGTGCAGTATGAAAGGAAAGCTCCGCCGCTACTATCGGCTCTGTGGATTAATAAGTGGGGTTTGGGGTGAGCCTGGTCAGGTAACAATAATAATACACATATTGTTATCGCGATCCTAAAAATGTAGAAGAAAATTAAACCCATGCTCTTCCACTGGCTAGATCAAAATCCAGTTATTAAGACTGTCTTGTTATATCTCCAATCCGAGACTGGATTGCCTTTTAAAAGACCGTTCTAAACGGTAGTGATGACCCACAGCTATCACCATTGCCCGGAACTGCTGATTAGAGTTCCGCAAAACACACTTAAAATGACTAGCCAACAATCCCACAACACTCGAGGCTCCACCGAAAACAACTCGGAAATGGCTTTACCCCTCTCCCAGACACCTTATGTTTGCAACCACTGTAGTCGAGCTGTACAATCTCCAACGGATAATAATCCGGAACCAAAAAACCAGATAGCCATTACAAGAAACATCGATACCCATCCTGACTCGAAATTATTAGTACAAGTCTTATCACATGCTCGCAGCAGTTTAAGACTTGCCAGAATCATACCCCGTGGGGTTAGATAAATTTGTTCCACAGCATATCCGACAGCATTAAGCAACTTAAATACAAAGCTCGATCTGCAAAGTTGGAATAATCTTATGATGCTTCCATAATTCATGTTTACACTACCTCGCCAAAAAGTTCAAGAGAAAACACAAACAATTATTTAAAATAATGTAGCACAAAATAGAGTTACGAACACATCAAAGTCTCACTGACTCGACCATACCTAGCACGACCGGCAAGAGGTTTCATTTGATTAACGTCCAACGCAGCGTGCGCCAGGCAGAAATGAAATTAGCAGAGGGCGATATTCGTTCTGCTGCTCGAGCGCTACTGTTCTCAGACACATTGACACCACACGATGAACATACCGAGTTTGAGCTACGGAGCAAACACCAGTTACTCCACCCGGGTGACAAGAACAGTTAGGCCTCCTGCAACAGCCCGCCACTCTATAACTGAATAGAATTAAAGAAGCTCTCGTTTTTGAGGCCATTAGATTTTTATATTTCGCAAGTGAGGCTAGTTTAAACGGCCTACGGCCTCGACATCTTCGGGACATGCTTAACCAGACGATCTCATTTTCAGAGCGTCTACTGGTCGAACTGGGCATTTTTATGGCAAGAGTGCTCAATGGGGCTTTGCCATCGTTCTGCCAACCCGACTTCTACTGCGTAAGTTTAACTGCCCTTCGAAAGAAGGATAACTCCATTAGGCCCATAGCATGCGGACTTACTCTACGAAAAATAGCTTCAAAGATTGCGATGGCTATGAAAAAACGGGCCATTGTTGCTGCGGTTTTCTTTCCATCAAATTGGTGTTGCCATTAGAGGAGGAGCAGAGGATACTGTACACGCTACACGCGCTTTTCTGGAAACAGAAGGTCCGACAAAAGTACTAGTCAAACTAGACTTCCAAAACGCATTTAACACGATAAGATGGGACACAATTTTTGACGAAGTAAACAGAAAAGCTCCACGACTCTATCACGATGATATGGCAGGGTTATTAAGATTTTCTCAATTCTCGCTTAGAACGCAGATAGGACCATAGAGTCCCAAACTGGCATTCCGCAGGGAGACCCATTGGGACCAGCTCTGTTCTGCCTCGGCATTTCTGGTCTGGTATCAAGCCTACAGAGCTCTTTTAATGTCTGGTATCTAGACGATGTTGTCTTAGGAGGTCCCGCAAATATCGAGGTGACAACGTTGCAAACTATATTGAACTTTACGGAACCGGGAGGACTGTCCCTTAACGCGGCCAAATGCGAGGCTTTAGCTGTCGGAGGTGCCCCTCAAGATCATGCGTAAGCTAGACGAGCAATCATGAAAGCACTTCCTGGGATATCTTGTATAACTCAAGGTAACCTAGATGTTCTAGGTTTTCTTGTACTGCCCGAAGGAATTCCATGCGCTCTCGACGCTAAACGAGAGACTATGTTAAAGAAACGCTCACGACTGACAAATGTGCACCCGCAGGTAGCTCTGTGCCTATGGAAACACAGTCTTGGTTCACCAATATTTGTCTACATGCTACGAACACCTCAGACTCTAAAATATATGTAGCCTACGACGAGATCACCACAGACATTCTAAGCGAGAAACTAACACATCAACTTAGAAGGAAACATATAAAGCTAGCTTTCCCATCGGCAACGGAGGTCTTGAAATAAAAAAAAGCCACGGATCTAGCTGCAGTGTGCTATGCTGCATCCCTGGATCAATTTGGCTCCTTGGCGGAATCACTGATAGCCGAGGAAGCAAAGATTGAACTAAACAAGGCAACTATGATGGCAGATAGCACAGTCAGGAGTCAACTCGATCCCGGCCCTCTAAAAGAGCACGTGAGTCAAAAACTTCTTGACATTTACAAGATTAAGAAGTCCGCACGAGATATAATGAATAGTCCTAACATCAGCAAGAGAGCATGCCGTCTCTCTAGCGGTTCATTATCATCTTAGCGGGGGCTGGCTTTAAGCGCTGCCGTCCCGTCAGCTTTGCACCATGATGGACGACCTAAACTTTTTCCGCGTGGTGTCAGCCCTTAGGATACCCCCCCCCCGTCTACCAGCCCTCCTGATATCTGTCAGGCAGCCAACCGTTGACTCTGACGGTCTACACCCGTTAAGCTGTCTGAAAAGTTCCGGCAGACTTACAAGACACGCTGAACTCAACGCTCAACGCCATAGTAAGAAAAGCTTTTAGATGGGCAGGTACACCATCTACACCCAAGTCGAAGGGTTTGAATGGCAGCAGTCCAGCGACCTGACGAGGTCACCATCTCGCTATGGTCACACGAAA